>JANHFO010061147.1:0-10295 GCA_032468095.1 Pareas carinatus
GCCTGGAAGCCGCCCTGAGTCCTTCGGGAGAAGGGCGGGGTATAAATAAAATTTTACTTACTTACTTACTTACTTCTAGTCCAACCTCCTGTTCAAGCAGGAGACCCTATACCAGTGGTGGCGAACCTACGGCACGGGTGCCAGAGGTGGCACTCAGAGCCCTCCCTGTGGGCACACACGCCAACGCCCTAGCACAGATCTCTTTACTAGAAAGCCAGAGGGATGTGGGGCTCCCCTCCGCTTCCCCACGTGCGCCTGAAGACACTTCTGACATCACTCGCCCCTCCGCCCAGCAGCTCAATGAGAACACTTCCTCCCTCCCCTGTCTGGGGAAAGGCCAGTGGCTCAAATGCGGCGCGGAGTCTGTGGCGAAGGTGAGAGAGGAGAGGAGCCAGGCTGGAGATGATCATAGTTCACAATGGGCCGCAGAAGCTGGGGGAGGCCGCCAGAAGGGCCGCGGCAAGCTTGTGTACGTACCGGGGGGTTCACTGACGGCCACAGGAGGGCGCATGTTGCCGTGTTGGCACTTTGTGATAAATAAGTGAGTTGTGGGCTGCAGTTTGGGCTCTCGGTCACTAAAAGGTTCGCCATCACTGCCTTAGACCATCCCAGACAAGTGGCTGTACAGTCTCTTCTTGAAAACCTCCAGTGATGAGGCACCCACAACTTCTGAAGGCGAGTTGTTCCACTAACTAATATTCTCCTGTCGGGAAATTTCTGCTTAGTTCCAGGTTGCTTCTCTCCTTGTTTACTTTCCACCCATTGTTTCTTCTCCTGCCTTCCTTTGTGACAGCCCCTCAGATACTGGAAGACTGCGATCATGTCGTTCTTTTCCCTAGACTAGGCGTGTCTCCATACTGCCATTCTTCACCTGTTTTATCTTCCAGCTCCCCGATCATCTTTGTTGCTCTTCTCTGCACTCTTTCCAGAGTTTCCACACCTTTTTTATATTGTGGTGACCAAAACTGGACGCTGGATTCCCAGTGTGGTCTTGGATAGGTTACGTTTCAGGTGCGTATTCTTATCAGCCTTACTAGGTAGACTGTGGATAGGAAACACAGCCGGTTGAACTAATCCTACTTTACTGTGAGGTCTGTGCGTGTGTGATCCAGCATGTTTGAACACAGCCCTCCGAAATGAATGCATTTCACAATGCATTTTGACTTCATAACTGTTTTGATATGTGGCAGGATGAAATGTTTTGTGACATGATGATTGTAATTTATAACATGATGACATGATGAATATATTTATGATTATGGATGAACCTAATATGTACACCAAATGATGAATGTTCTTTACGATAATGAATATATTCTAGGATTGTAATCGTTGTTTGTCAACTATACCCTTATGATTATAACCAGAGTTTGTCAATTGTAGCCTGCATGTAACTACTGAGCATGTTCACCAGAGAAAAATTTCTTGTATGTCCAGACACACATGGCCAATAAATTCTATTCTATTCTATTCTATTCTGTTCTGTTCTATTCTAGTCTATTCTGTTATTCTATTCTATTCTATTCTATTCTATTCCCTTCCCTTCCCTTCCATTCCATTCCAAGATAGATATATCTGGCCAACTCCAAGATGTGTATTTTGACCCCTTCTGAAGCACTGCTGAACAAGACACTTACAAGCCCCGGATGAAGAAACCAGAAAAGGAAAGGCTGAAATATTTCCCCAAGCCTTCCATTTGCAAAAGCTCAGGAGGAGGAGAATTAGCAAAAGCTGTTTGTTCCTCCAGGTTCAGAAAATGGGCCGCTTGGATGACATTTTGGGCAGCAGAAGGCCTGGCTGGGTCATTCAAGAGGTTTCCAAGAAGAGGCCAGACAGCCGTTTGTCCAGAGTGGTCCAAGGTGTCTCGCTTGATCCCACAAGCATGATCCTGGAGGAACAGAGTCTCCGGGGTGACCCATTGAGCGTGAAGGAGATTTGGCTTTCTTGCTTCAGCGTCTGATGCAAGCACAGACCAAGGAGATCTCTGAAGACTCTGCTCTTTGGGGGCTACATTTGCGTGGAATATTGACATGTGCCTGGCACGTGGATGTGGCATGTGCACAGGGTAGAACTAGGAAAGATATGACTCCGATTAAAGGATGATTTCTTGGAAAGGATCCAGACTGGAATCCAATCCAAAACATGAGCAGGTGAAAAACATGGGGGTGAGGGGATGGTGGAAAGCCAAAGCTTGGTGGCTGATTCCCCCCCCCCTTTTCTTTTCGTAGGTAGAAGCTGATTCCTCCCAAAGAGATGAGGGGGACTGAGGGGGGTGGGCATCAGGCGAATATGTCTGTGTGCAACATGTCTATGTGCGAAATGATCAGCTTGCCTGCTTCAGACATGTCCCCCACTGAGAGAGACATCTTAATGGCCGTCTCAGTACCCCTGTCCTCCCCCCATTACTGGACTGATGCTAGGTTGCAGGGAAAAAAGGGCCTTGATCAACTGTTGAGGAATACAATCATTTGTTCCATCCATAAAGAGAGGATGGATTAAAATGTGTCTGTCCGCCTGAGCTGAGTAGAGGAGGCAGCTCTGCCTGCACATCCCCTGAGAGGGTAGGGTAGGGCAGAATAAAATAGAATAGAATAGAATAGAACGGAACAGATCAGAACAGAACAGAACAGAACAGAACAGAACAGAACAGAATAAACAGAGTTGAAAGATATTAATATTAGTATTTATTAAATTTGTATACCGTCCTTCTCCTGAAGGACCCAGGACAGTGAACAGTCAATAAAACACAATAATACAACAATAAAAACAATATTAAAAATATTAAACTGGTTGGCAAAATTTTAAAAATAATTTAAAATTTAAAATTCTCGGTTCCCCCCAAAACTAATCAGGTACCTTGGAGGTCTTCTCGTTCAACCCCTGGTCAAGCAGGAGATTCTATACTTATACCATTTCAGACAAATGGCTGTCCAACCTTTTCGTAAAAACCTCCAGTGATGGAGCACGCACAGCTTCTGAAGTTTCTCCTTAATTCCAGGTTGTTTCTCCCCTTGATTAATTTCCATCCATTGTTCCTTGTCCTGACTTCAGGTGCTTTGGAGAATAACTTCTTCTCTGTGGCAACCTCTGAGATATTGGAAGACTGCCATCCTATTGCCCCTAGTCCTTCTTTTCACCAGACTAGACCCCCCCAATTCCAGCAGCCGTTCTTCATATCATTCAGCCTCCGGTCCCCTAATCATCTCTGTTGCTCTTCTCTGCAGCCTTTCCGGAAATCTCAACATCTGTTTTTATATTGAGATCAGAGGTCAGCTCCAGGAGTCCGAAGCGGGTGCTTCCCTTTGTGGGGAGGGGATCCGACTCCTGTGCTTGGACCAGACCCAGGAGATCGGCCAGGAGGGGCTGAAAGGGCGCAACACCTGTCACCGGGAAGTCTGAAATACAGAGGTTGCCTTTCTGTGATACCTGGGGCATGGTGGACTTGAATTGCGGTCAGGTGTTTCTTTGCTTTGTTTTGTTTTGCATAGCACGTTTTCCGAACCCAGTTTGTTCAGTTAGGGTTACTTAGTTAGTTCCCATTTTCAACTCACACCCAAGTAATTGCATGCTGGGCACATGGCAACTGACTGGCATTTATAGCCATTCACAGCATTCTTCAATAAGGTGACTATGATTTTTGGCATTTTCCAGTGTATGCCTTTAGTTTTCAGCAAAAGCATCCATTGTTCACTTAATGACTGCAGTGTTTGCTTAACAACCGCTACAAAAAAAGGTAATAAGGTTAGGTGCACGTAGTGATCCCTTTACAATCTCCATGAGGTTCGGCCATAATTCTGGGCTCCATTTCAGTCATGGACTACCTCTTTAGACAAGGGATGATGGCACTGCTCTCTTCCCTTTAATAGCATTTGTGCACAACATTGATTTTTATGAGCAAATTCCTGTCTGGCTGTTGAAATACCAATTTATTCCAAACATGCATTGTGCACCAGCTACGGTTCCCTTCAGCTGCCTCCTATTTTCCCCTCATCTCTTCTTTTTTTCAGTTGTCTATGCCTTTGATTCCCTTCTGAGGGTCTGGCCAGATCCTCACGCATTTCTGCCCAATGCTACTTTGAGGGTAAAGATTTGTGGTGGTTACTCATTTATTTGGGGGGGGGGAGAGAATAAAGTTGACATCACTCATTTCAAATGGGTGCAAACGACGGGGTTAGGGGAAGGCCGTCAAGGGTGCCAAACCGTTGCCTAGCGCTTCCCCGATTCCTGAATGCCATTCCTTCTTTGGCAGCTGCCTCTTTCCTTTCCCTGCTGATGGAAACGAGAGGGACCCCTTGCTAAACCCACAATTTGAGTCTGGTCCTGTGGTCAGTCCGCCTGGCCTGAGTCAATGCAATTCTGCTTCAGTGGATGGTCTGCTTAAGCCACACCTGCCTTCTTTTCCCCGAGTGTTCAGAGGACAGAAGATGCCGCAAGCATTCTGCTGTTGACATGGCAACTCACTAACACCAGCTCTAATGGCTTTTATTATTGCTATTTTTAAGGCCCATTTATGTTCCTTTATAGCCCTGATCTTCAATGTCTCCCGGTTGTCTTGTCTATTTTGCATTATTGTTTTTAATTACTTTTTCAGTAATTTCTTGGCTTCCTTCAGGTTGAAATTCCACAGGTGGAAATATAGAGGTAGTTGCAAGAAACAGAATGCGCTGGGCAGCCTAGTCCAAGAAAACTTAACTAGGCTGAGTCAAACAGCTAAGGCACATCTGGAGAAATGTAGACAGCCAGGGAAGGTTCAATTCTGAATGTCCCACATGAATTCAGAGAGAGGAGAATGGAGATTGTTCTAATTGGAGAGCCTGCAGAGAAGCTGCATCGATCGCTTGAGTCAAAGGAAGTCCATTACTTATGGCTTTTGAGCAAACGTGCCTGAAATCTCTTTGGCCAGCTATCTGACTTCTCCCCCCCCCCCCTCGACCCTCCGTAGCTTGCATTAAGGAGACATGGATTTGGCCCATGAAACCAAACCAAATCTCTTGTTCTAACGGCCAAGATAAAGCAGACATCCCCTCTCTGAGTGACAGCCAAGACTTGGATAGCCTGGGCCTCTTGGTTGATTGCCTGGGCACTGGCCTGGTTACCTCGAAAGAGGTGGCCAAGCACTCGGCCACGGACAACATCCTCTGAACTGTTATGAACTGGGTGGGAATGGGTGGCCGAAGGACCCTGTGGCTGAAAGGATCCAACCGTTTAGAACAAGGAAAATGGAATTGTCATTACATGGAGGCTGTTTGCTGTGGGGTGACTGGGTGGTAGTTCCATAGAAATTATGGGGGAAAGTATTAAAAATGCTCAATGAAAGCCACCTGAGGATAGTAAAAATGAAAATGTTAGCTAGAAGCTTTGTCTGGTGGTTCCACATGGATGAAGAGATTGAGCAAATGGTCGCCAGCTGCACCCTCTGCCAAGAGTCTTGACCTGCGCTATCAAAACCCCAGGCAAGGAAATGGAAACAGCCCCAGTGACCATGGTCAAGAGTGCATCTCGATTTTGCAGGCCAATTTCATGGCTATTAATCGTAGATGCATTCTTGAGATAGCTCGAAATAAAGATAATGAATACAACTACAGCAACCACGGTCATTAAGACCCTCCAGGGATTGTTCACCACACATGGCCTACCTGATGTGGTAGTCTCAAATAATGGACTCCAATTTGCGGCCATCACATTTGAGGAATTTCTGGCTAACTTGGGTATTCAGTATGCTGTATCTGCCCCCTTTCACCCAAGCTCGAATGGCATGGCTGAATACATGGTACATTCAGTCAAAGAGGCCTTGGGAAAGCTAGGGCCTGGATACTGGCAAGACTGAGTCGACCGTTTCCTATTGTGGCAGCACATAATACCAAACAAAACCATGGGTAAAAGTCTGACAGAGTTGCCTTTGGGAAGGAAACTTTGATCAATCCTGGATAAGTTGCACTTGGACTCTGCTCCAGAGGTACTCGGTCCAACAATTGACAATGTCCAAAACTTAAGCGAGGGTAACTGGGCATTCACCAGGAATTTTGCAGAAGGCCTTAAATGGGTACTGGGGCAAGTTGAAAAGGTTACAGGCCTTCTATCCTACATCGTTAAACTAACCAATGGTCAGTTGTGGCGTCGTCACATTGACCAACTTTGGAAACAAAACTAAACAACACAACTGCCCCAAACACCAGCTAAAAGTAATGAAAATATTGCTCCTTCCCCAGGGTTCGATGACCCAGAGGATTTGGAGGACCTACCTGAAAGTTCAGTCCTCCAACGCCGAGTGAGTGAAGGCCAGACCTGGAGTTTTCCAGGAGCTTTCATCAGAGGCTCTGGAACCTGCAACAGGCCCATCCGCCCAGACTGCTGCCTCAGCATCAACTGAACAGCACAGATCCAGCAGGGCTAGTAAACGCCCTGCATATTTAGATGAGTATGTCTGCTCTCAGACGAACTCATCTAAGGGAAGGGGTGTTAGATCCAGAAGACAGGATCCAGATGGTCGGAGATGGCAATTAGGAAATGGATGTTTTCCCCCACCTCTGGATCCTGTCAGCCAGAATGAGCAGGCAGCACTGATTGGCTGCAACGCACAGAGTACTGCTATTTAAAGGGAGAGACTGTGAATAGACTGTGGAATTTTGCTGTGAGTCAGAAATAAAGGAAGTGTATACCTGATTGCTGTGTCCAGCCTCTTTTCTACCCATCGATCTGACAGAAGCAGTTTGTGCAACATGGATCCTTGTGATCAGTAGATCTGCGAATCCTCCGAGTTGTGCTCATTCCTGCTCATCAGGCCGTGTTTCCTTTCCTTGGACTCCAGCTATTTCTCCATTCAGAGCTTCAACTACTTGGGTTGCCTGGAGCACTTTAGCACTGTGCTGCTCTCTTTCTGCCAGAGACAGGAGCCCCGATGGGGCAGAAAAGCTGAAGGAAGCCCTCCTTAGTGTCCATAGTCATTCAGAGACCAAGCAGCATCCCTGCTTTCTGAGAAGAAAATATAAGCAAGGGGGAAACAGAACCTTCCATTTCAGCTCTGAGTTGGCCTGGCAACTGATGAGCAGTGGTTTTCGGGGGTTTGAGGACTGTGGATGATGAGTGTTATGTCACATGATAGCAATTTTTCTTACACAAAACAGAATCATAGAACTGGAAGGGACCTTGGAGATCTTTTTGGCACCAGGGACTGGTTTCATGGAAGATAATTTTTCCACAGACTAGGAGGGGGGAGAGGAATAAAGACATAGAAAACCCTTCCTGGTAAGAGGCTTTTTTGTTCTGCTCTGTAGGAAAATGGGAAGACACAGAGAAACCTTCACTGAAAGAGGGGAGAAGAGAAGAGACAATTCTAACTCAGCCTTCTAGAAAAACAAGCCAAAGACCCAGGAAGTGCTGAGGAAATCGTTCCAAAAAAAGAAAGAGGGAGAGACTAAATCAAACAGTGCAAACAATTAATTCCCTTGGAGAAGCAGCACTTAAGGGAAAAGGCAGCTTCACTCCTCTTTGACCCCTCCCCAGTTGCACGTCAGGCTGGCATACGCTTAGTTTGCAAATGAAGAAAGTGTGAGCCGGGTTGGGGTGCCAGAAGGGGGAGAGGAGAAAAGAGAGGAGGAAGAGGAGGAGGAAGAAGAGGGAGCAGAAGGGGAAGGAGGAGGAAGAGGAGAAGGGCGCAGTACCCAGGAATCACAAGCCAGTTGCAAGTGGAGTCGACAAGGGACATTTGCACTGGGCAAGTGTGAGCCTCCCGGCCCAGTCTGGCCCCTTGCAGACTCACAGCATGCCTGGATGTAGAAGAAATGCCTTCCACTCACCTCCAGCTGCACGGCCCGGTTCCTAAGCCTCTGTAGATTGGCACCGGTCTGCAGACCAGGGATTGGGGATCCTTGTTCTAGTCCAACCCTATGCTCAAGGCAGAAAACCTTATGCCATCCCAAATGGTTGTCCAGTCTATTTTTGAAAATCTCCATGTTGTGCCCCACCTCCCAGCAGCTGGCAGACTATTCAGATGATGAGTCAGCAGGTTAGGGGCTTTCGTCTCTAGCTGGGCCAAGCCCGGTTCAGCCACACATCCCCAGTTCCGTGCAGGGGAAGAGGAGACTGGGCTCGATGCTAGGAGAGCTGTGAGTGATCAGCAAGGGGAGGGAATGGAGTCTGGCTTGGAGCCAGAGGCTTCAAGGGAAGAACTTGCCCAAGCTCATAATGACGCTCATAATAATCAGCTAGAACAGCTCATAGACGCCCGAGCCAGGCATAGATTGAGAAGGGGGTTCCAAAGGGAAGCAGCTGACCAGACTATTGAACGTCACCAGGGGCATAGCCAGCAGCCCCCACCCTCAGGGAAGGAATAAAGCTGAGGCCCTCGAACAGTTGCAGTTAAAGCAGGCAACTATTTGTTTTCATGTAGATCCTTGCTTATTGAATTCTTGCTTCAGATTTCTTAACCCCTGGATTTGGATTCTGACCATTGCTGACTCTTGACCCCTGGATTTGGAATCTGACTATTGCTGGCTTCTTGACCCCTGGACTCAGACTCTGACCATTTCTAACAATGTGTATGTTGATGTGTGATGCTTGCCAGCTCTAATTATCTGCAGTGGAACACCTGCCCTATGATCTTTGGCGGGAAGCCGGCTGGATTGGATTGGGACCTTAAGCTAGGCCAATTAACTGTGGCTGGAATCTAACTTATCCTTGGCTACCAGCTCTTGACCCCCTGCTCCCTCCCTGGTGCCAGACTGGATCACAACACTCCAGTGATAGAGCATCCACGACCGCAGGGAGCAAGCTATTCCAATGGCTAATTGTTCTCACTGTCTGGAAATTTCCCCTTATCTCTAGATTGGATGTCTCCTTAAAAAGCTTTCACCCATTACTTCTTGTCCTCCCTCTGGTGCATCGAAACTAAATTGACCCCCTCCTCTCTGTGATAGCCCCTATATTGGAAGACTGTTATCATGTCATCCTTCTCTTCAGTATGCTAGGCAGACCTAGCTCCCTCATACAATTTAATTTCCATACCTTTTCCCTTCCTTCCTTCTTTCCTTCCTACCTACCTTCCTTCCTTAAATGACTCTCAGCAGCCCCTATAGAAAAAACACAATATAATACAAACCTCATACCAAAATAAAACAACCACAGTCTGAGAATCCTTCAGTAAAAAAGCAGGATATAACTTACTCTAATAGATAAATCTTTGATTAGCCAACCTTCTCCCTCTATAAATATCCCCAAGCCTTTCATTAAAATATCTAACCTGATTACAAGGATCATATTTTCCATAATTTTCTTCTCTCTTTGAAAGTGGTTGACAGGCTTTAGCAATGACAAAATTTCTCCTCGCCCACCCCCTCCCACCACCACCACCTTCCTACCAGCCTGCCCTTCAATCTTGGGTGCTTGGAGTGGACAGTCAGTCAGAATGGAGACTTCCCTCCCTCCCAAAACCACTTTCTATGCAGCGGCAGAACGGACTGGGCGGGCTAGCTTTCCTTCTCTTTATTTTGACTGCTGGGAGGGAGCTGGAGGAACAACTGTTGAATATTAAAGCCCACTTTATCTGGAATCCTTAGACAGAACAAAGCTGATCTTCCAGGGGGAATTTGCTCAAACAAGGCAGATGCCTTTGGAAAAGAGTAGGAAGGAAGAGTGCCTTAATTTACACTCTGAAGAAGATTCTGTGCTGTTAGATGCATTGTCTATGTTTCATGCCACATGGATTTCTTTAACCAGAGCACCAGAGGAGGCCTATTCTGTCAAAGCTTTAGGGCCTGGTGTAAGTTATTATGGCTATTGTGAGTTGCAACTCACAACTTGGAAAGAAAAACTAGAAAAATCTAGGAGCAAAACCTTGGACCAAGTTGTTCCATACAAATCTCAGGCTTACTAAGTCTCTTCTTAGTCATGGAATTGAAAAATGGTAGCCCAAGATCAGCTTGCATATGGGATTGTTATTATTATTACTGTTCATCGCAGTCTGCCAGATATTCAGACTGAGTTTGGCATTTTTGTCTGCCTGTCAAGTCCTTATCAAGGACCTGGAATAGGCAGATGTGGATGTTTGATGATGTTACAGATACCACCGCAGGTTGGAAGCCATTCCCAGTAAGGCTGCCTTTTGCAACTGACTGATGGTGAATTTGTCAATGCCGATGGAGTTCAAGTGGTGCTCCAGTTGTTTTGGGATTGCACTCAAGGCGCCTATGACTATTGGGACTACCCTTGCTCGCTTTTGCCAGTCGTTCTATTTCTATTTGTAGGTCTTTGTATTTTGTGATCTTCTCCAGTTCTTTCTCTTCTATTCTGCTGTCTCC
>JANHFO010061179.1:0-10294 GCA_032468095.1 Pareas carinatus
TGTTGAGTAGACAAGTTCTCGCATACCAAATGAAGTGTCTTTGGCCAAGTTGGGGGCGAGGAGGGACACGTTTTCCTGAAGTTAAAAAATAAGCCTAGACTGCCATGTTAAAAATGCTAATATAAACCTTTTGAAAGGGTGATGATGAAGCCTAAACTTCCAGACAACAGTAAGATTGACTCTGGGTCCATTTCGGCCGAATAATATTCATTTTGATTTCTGGTGCCTCTTCAGGAAATCAGCAGAGAATGAGAAAACCCAGGAAGGCCGCGCCCGTCTGAGCCTCCAGAGCTGCCCTCAGTAGCTCCCCTGAGACTCCGGGTGCGGCCTTCTCGGCACCCGAGGAACCAACGACGGCACCATGTCTGAGGGACAACAATTCGAAAGGTGAGTCCTCTTCTTCATTTTCTAAAGGGGGAGGACTCGTTCGGTTTAGTGTTGGTGGGCCTTCTGCTAGACTAGGCTTCCACAATTGATCAATGTGGCGTTGCCATTTTGCCCTATTGGCCAGGCGCATCACATATGATCTTGGGCCGTTTACCGCTAAGATTATTCCTGGTAGCCATTTAGGTTGGCCCACATAATTCCTAGCATGTACCCCGTCCCCTAGCCTTAGCTTCCTAGCGGTGTCCGTCTCCTGGTGCCTAGTTTGAGAATGCATCCACAACCACCATGACCCTTAAACAGTCCAGCAAAATCCAAATGGAGCCTGGACCAGGGTCCCCAGGGTCGTTCCCAGGACATGGAGGGAGGAAGGGCTTAGGTAGAGTCAGTCTGGATTCTTGGCAGGCTCTACACTTGGCAACTCAATCATGGACGTCTTTATCCATGTTGAGCCACCAAGTGTAGCTTCTGGCCAAGGACTTCATCCGCTCGATGCCTGGATGCCCATCATGTAAAGCTTTCAGCACCTGTGGTTGCAAGGCTTTGGGAAGAACAGCCCTATCTCCTCACAGGAGACAGCCATTTTGGGCTGAGTGTTTCAACCTTCTGAGCAAAAAAGGATTGAACTCTTCCTTTCCACACCCAATTTAGCACAGCTTTAATACTTTTGTCCATCCCAGAGTGTTTGGCCACCTGCCTAGCAGTTACTAGGCCAGGCTGGCAACACTCAATCATTAGTACAGGGCTGGCCTCCTCTGCCGCTTCTTGGGACTGCACTGGGCTTCTGCTCAGCGCATCAGCATGGCCTAATTCCTTACCAGATCTGTGTTCTAATATATAATCATAAGCAGCAAGGAATACCATCCACCTGGTGAACCTGGGGGACAAGGCCTGAGGCATAGGGCGATCCCCTGCAGTTAGCCCTAATAATGGTTTGTGATCAGTAACAACTGTGAATTTTCTATCATATAAATATTTGTGAAATCTTTTAATCCCTGCAACTATGACGGGTCTCTTTTCCTACCTGATCTTAGTTCCTCTCAGGGGCAAAAACAGTATGAGAATAATATGCTATCGGGGCTTCTCTGCCTGAGGGCAGTTTATGACTTAACACCACCCTCACCCCACAGGGGAAGCATCACATGTCAGGATTACAGGGAGGTCAGATGAATATCTCACTAACAAACTGTCATTAGTCAATAGTTCTTTAACATTGTTAAAAACTTTTTGTTCCCCCAGTTCCAATTGGAGTTCTTTGCAAGAAGCCTGTGTAATGGCTCTGCAAAAGTTGCCTTTTGTCTTAGGAATGCACTGTAAAAGTTCAATAACCATAGGAAGGATTGCAATTCAGTTCTATTCCTTGGGGTTGGGGCCTCTCTGATAGCCCGAACCTTATCTTGAGTAGGGTGAATCCCAGACCCATCAATTCTTTAGACCAGGAAGTTAACCTCGGGCACCCAATATGGCATTTATTACTTTTCAATTTAAGACCAGCTTCCCTGAGTTTAGTTAATACAGCCCTTATTCTCAATTCTAATTCTTCTCTATTTGATGCTGTGACTAAAACGTCATCAAAATAGGATATTACCCCAGGAATTTGATCTAATAATCTCTCCATAACACTCTGAAATATTCCCGGGGCAATACTAATTCCAAATTGTAACCTAGTACATCGAAAGGCCCCCCTGTGTGTCACAATAGTTTGAACCTCAGCAGCAGGACCATCTACCGTCAACTGCTGATAGGCTTGTGCAAGATCTAGTTTTGCAAATATGTTTCCCAGTCCCAATGAATGCAGCAAGTGTTGGATAATAGGAATGGAGTAAGCACTTTGTTGGAGAGCTTTGTTCAAGGTACATTTGTAATCACCACAAATGCGCACAGAGCCATCTCCTTTCAATGGTGTGATGATGGGGGTTTCTCATTTTGCATGATCAGTAGGGACTAGCACACCAATTCATTGTCCAGTTTAGGTCTAGGGGCAAATGGGACCCGCCTGGCCTTTAATCTAATGGATGCTATTTTGGGGTTTAAATTGATTGATATTGGGGTGCCCTTGTACTTGCCTAGCGATGTATCAAAAAGTCTTTGAATTCTTCTATAAGGTCATTGCTCCACTGGCTTGTGATGTGATTAGCTCCAGTTAATTGTAGTTCTAATGGCCCAAACCAGTCCAGTTCTAATAACATGGTTCGCTACCCCCCCCCAACAGTTAATTTCAGATTGCCTTTGAATCCTTTGTATTCCACAGGAACCCTTGTTTCCCCTAAAACTGGAATTTTGTTTCCCTGGTAGTCCTTCAGATTTGAATTTGGTTCTTCCAAACTGGATTTGCTAAATGAGAGGCACAGTTGCTTAATTCTAGACCAGGACATTAAAAAAATGAAAACTTTATTGTCATTGTACAACATGTGTACAATGAGACTGTCTCCCTTCATGTACTACCCCCCCAAAAAAACCATGCAGATGCCACATTGTTACATTGTTGTTTTTTCATTCAGGAGTCTGACAGACCACGAATAAAAACTGTTCCTCAGCCTGTTTGTGCGGCTGCCTGTGCTTATGTATCTCCTCTCTGATGGTAGGGGAGTAGAGAAGGGCTGACCAGGGTATGAGTCGTCCTTAATTCTAGACCAGGAAATTATCATTTTCCTAGACTCGGAGTCCACTTTCATCTTACAATTTGATTCCTATTTCTGGCTGAAATCAGTATGGGTTTAGCTAAAAATTAGCCCCACATGCATATATTTTTACTTACTGTTATGAAAATGTGACTTATCATGGACATACGAGGGCAATTCGGAGAAAAAAAACCTCAGTTTGGTTGTCAATGACAGACACTCACAGATACAGAACTTTTATGATATACATTAGAAAGCTACAACATTACATGACTTTTTGATATAATTGCCATTCAAATTGAGGCACTTGTCATAACGTCTTGCAAGGTTTGAAATCCCTTCTGCAAAGAAATCTCCCTCCTGGGAATGAAGCCAGAAGAAGCGGGAGTTGCTTGATGCCAAATCTGGGCTATAGGGGGGGAATGATCAAAAACATCCCAATGTTGGGACTGCTTCAAAAGTTCTTGAGTGCAACTAGCGGTGTGCAGGCGAGCAATATTACAAACCAACACCAAGTCAGTATACCCCAACATTTGTGTCACACCACATCAATGACGATGCGCTTCACGATGCTGTTACAGGGTGGCTTCATATCCAGGAGGGAGATTTCTTTGCAGAAGGACTTTCAAACCTTGTAAGACGTTATGACAAGGGCCTCAGTTTGAATGGCGATTGTCAAAAAATAATGTAATGTAGCTTTCTAATGTTTATAATAAAAGTTCTGTATCTGCTAGGGTCTGTCAGTGATAACCAAACACAAGTTTTTTTCCCCGAATCGCCCTCGTATTTTGGGAACCTTCCTTGCTTATATAACTAGCAAGTAATTTGAATTTCTTTTCCTTTTTAACAGTAAGAGCAGCTTATGATTCAAGGCAAGGGTGTTGATTTGAAACCTGCATCCATTTGCTTAAAACTATCAAGAATCAGAGTAGAAAACAAATGTCATCTCCTCCCTCATTTTGTGCTTGTCTTCACGACCTTCAATGAAGTATTATATTTCTGGTAGGATTTTAGCAATGCTTGAAGCAAATGGAGGGGGGAGGTATTCAACAAAACATCAACAACAATATACCGTAGCTAATTGGCTTCACTCATTGAATTTTACTCTACAAGATCAAATCTCATCAATCCCTTGGGATCCTGGTTGCTTGTATGCACAATGTAATGATTATGAGCTCTTCAAAATAAGAAACTCTTTTTTTCCTGCAGCATGGAGAGAACTTGTCCCGAGAAGCAATAAGCTTGGATTAAAAACCCAGAAGAATGAATTTTTAAAAACAATTTGATTAAGGTCAGAGTTGCATAGAAAATTCACTCTTTGAGAATCCCAGTATGATCTAGTTGGACTGTCCTAGATGAGCGCACCATGATGCACTTCCTAAATATTTATTTTTAAATTTTATTTATATTTATTTTTTAAAAAAATTACATGAAGTAAAAGACAAATCCAAAGAAAAAGGAAGAAAAAAGATGCATGGAAAGAAAGAAAAAGAAGAAGAAAAAGTTATGAAATGTATGGTGCAATTGCCAAAAAAGTCAACACGGTTCTAGGTTGCATTAACAGAGGGATAGAATCAAGATCATGTGAAGTGTTAACATCGCTTTATAATGCCTTGAGAAGACCCCACTTGGAATAACTGCATCCAGTTCTGGTCACCACCATGTAAAAAAGATGTTGAAAGTCTAGAAACAGTCCAGAGAAGAGCAACAAAGATGTTAAGGGGGCTGGAGGCTAAAACATATAAAGAACAGTTGCAGAAAATGGGCATGTCTAGTTTAATGAAAATAAGGACTGGGAGGGGCACAATAGCAGTGTTTCAATGCCTAAGGGGCTGCCACAAAGAGGAGGGGGTCAGGCTATTCTCCAAAGCACCTGAAGGCAGGACAAGAAGCAATGAATGGAAACTAATCAAGGAGAGAAACAACCTAGAATTAAGGAGAAATTTCCCAACAGTGAGAACAATTAATCAGTGGAAGGACTTGCCTCCAGAAGTTGTGAGTGACTCCATAACTGGAGAAGAGATTCGACAACCACTTGTCTGAAATGGTATAGGGCAGTGATGGCAAACCTTTTGCAGACCGAGTGCACAAACTGCAAGCCAAAACCCACTTATTTATCTCAAAGTGCCAAAGTGGCAATTTAACTCCCCTGTGTAGCCATCAGTGCCCTCCCCCGTTCATCCCACAGCCGTCGACACTCCCCCTGCGCTCTCCCATAGCCATTGGCAAGCGTTCAGTGATACAAACAGCTTTTTATTGGAAGGCAAATCCTTCCAATATGGCATGCTTTTGAACAATTTATGTGATTCTTGCTGTAGTATGCATGCTGATAATTTGTCTAACCCTGACTCATACTTTGCAAGTTTGAGAGCAACACATACAGCACTCAGGTCATCTGTTGGTCTGTTTCTGGTGTCAGATTTGATATAATTCAAAGCTGAAAACGGGTTTTCACAAGCATAAGATGATCCAAACAAAGTTTTCTTATCGGATATAAATTTTTAATGGAAGTCATTCTTTTTCTTAGAAAGTACAAAAAAGAAGCAGGGTACTTGCTATGATCCTTTACAGTAGAATAAGAAAATTCCAAATAGATCCAAACAGCAAAGAAAAAAGAAAGAAAGAAGGAAGAGACAAAATATTTTTTTTAAAAAATGCAAACCTACTGGGTTTGAAGTAAAACAATGCTGTTTCGGGTGGGGAGGAGGAGACTTTTGCTAGAAATAAATAAAATAAGAAGACAGAATTAAAACAAATTAAGCAAGAAACTATTATGCTGAAGATAGATAGACAGACAGACAAGGCAGGCCCACCTTCAGAGCCAATTCCTCGTTCCAGAGAAGCACATAGCTCTGGGTGAGTTACTATGAGTCCAAGCTAAGATTTGCAAACCCTTAGCAGTGGAACTCCTAAGTGCAGAATTAGACCAGACTTGTATTTATTTTTTCCTTTGCTACCCATTTGCTGCTACTTTATAAAAGTTGCACATGACAAGTTAAGGTCAACCTTTACACCAGGTAAAATTCTTTGAACACACCAAAGTGCTATGCAAGTGCTAGGTATTGTTATTATGTTCACAACTGATATTTTATACACCTACTTTGAAGTAAGTCCCTTCTAACTGAGGGAATCCTGCTTCTGTATAAACATGCATAGGATTAGATTGCAACGTTTCAAACTTGGGACCTACCAATCCCTTGTCAGCTGTAGCTTTGTCCCAATAAACAAAGGGGTGTACGGTGAACGTGGAATGGAATGTGCACCACTAGCAAGGAAATAAAACCAGAAGCTGCCGTGAGCGGAAACCAGAGGGCTCTCAAGGCGCTTTCCTTTCACGTCTTATGACAAAGGCTGCTTCATCCAATGGGTGCAACTGCTGCTTCCAAAGATGGATTGCAGGAGACGCTAATCATGCATTTTCACAAATATTATTTTCCCCACATGCTAGCTATAGAGTTGTAGTGGTGCAGTAGTTAGAGTGCAGTACTGCATTCTACTTCTGTTAACAGTCGGCTGTCATCAAGTTCAGCAGTTCGATTCCCACTGGCTCAAGGTTGACTCAGTCTTCCATCCTTCCGAGGTTGGTCAAATGAGGACCCATATTGTTGGAGGCAAGAGGCTGATTTCTGTAAAACTGTTTAGAGAGGGCTGTAAAGCACTGTGAAGTGGTAGATAAGTCTAACTGCTATTGCTATCTATGTAGCGAAGGTGCAAAACAGCATAGTGCGTCTCCATAGTGAGGCAAGTAAACTTGTTGTTCCTAAAATAAGAGAATGCAAATATTGACCGGGCTTTGCAATATTGCAAGCAGGGAGCCTATAATTTATTTTTTGGCAAATCAGGTCCAAATCTCAGTTCTATTACGCAGGAATACCCTGCTTTTGATTATAATTGCATATTGTTTAACTCCACCTGTCTTACCGTGAAACCTGGTGTTTGAATTTGCGGGTGGCAGTCATAGAGATTTTGGACTTTTATTTTGGCAAGGAGTTCTTTTTTTAATATAGTTTTTGCTTATTTCTAAAATAAATAAAAAAATCAAAGGTAGCAAAAATAGCCCCCCTGTGTCAAAGACTCTGAAAAGTAGCTACAAGCAGCAGCAGCATGTGCAGTTCGGAAGAAAGAAGTGGAGACACAGATCTGATTCTTTTTAAGTTATATCTCTACTTTTTATCTCTCTTTCTGAAGTGAAAAGCCATTAATGCAAGGACACTTAATCCACGATGATCATGGATGTTCACAGAGAAGGGCAGGGGATGTTAGGTGTGGCATTTTGATATTGCTGCAGCTTTTACCAAACGCTTACATTCAGAATCCAGATTCGACATTTATAACCTTTGATTTATGACCAGCAATGAGCACCAACTCCTCTCTGTTCTCTGGTTGTTAGTCTGTGCTCCTCTCTGCTCCCCATATGTCTCCTCCTTGATCTCTCTTTCGCTCTCCCCCTCCTTCCCCTTCCTTTCTGGTAGCCCCCTTTGGCACAAATCCTGCCTTTTCCTCAGCTCATGATTCGTGCCAGTCAGCTGATGCTCTGGCGGCTTCCCAGCTGGTTGGGCGGTTTGGGGTGCTCAGCTGGGCTGCTCAGCTCTGCCCAGCTGGCCACTTGGCTCCCAGCATGCGTGGAGAGCAGGAGGGGAGCAGCCCAGTCCCGCATCCCTCTGGCTTTCTAGGAGGAAGGCATAAGTGCCCCCAGAGAGGACTCTGAGTGCCGCCTCAGGCACGTGTGCCATAGGTTCGCCATCAGGGGTATAGGGTTTCTTGACTGAGCTCCTTCCAACTCTGTCATTCTGTTATTCTGAAATACAATCACTTCTGATCTTTCCGTCTACAGTTACAGTAAATGCAATCTTATAACCCTTTCTTCCTCTTAGGTGCTATGCAAACCCTTCAACCCCTCATTTAGTTCACATCTTTTTTAATCCTCAAATCTGTCAACCATTGTATCCGGGGTTTTTTTCTTCTTTCAGGAGAAAAGCCCACACAAGGTTTCCATACTTCCTGAGAATTCCAGTGCAATTAAATTCCAATACAATTCAAAAAGAAGGTTTCAAAAGAAACTAATTTATTAAAATATTAATAAAATGCCTTTTATAATTCATTCTCAAAGAAGGATATCAGTGAATGCAAATGAAAAAAACCAGATGAGGCTAAACTTAATTGAAAGAACAAAGTGCATTTGGGAAAACATTGCATATAAAAATATAAAATATTTTTTATTTTTTATTATAAAAAATATATGTGTATTTTTATAACCACATCCATATCAATATTTGTGCTGACTCTGTTAAACCTAAATGTGCAGCTTCCAATGAATATAAGGTGTACAAACAGGTAAAAAAAGAAATGTGGGTTGGAAGCTTGTCCATTTGTTGATTGTTATTTTAACCAGCTATTGCCTTTTTCTTCAGAACTTCTATTGCTTTACATGCTTTATTCATAAAATACTGTTTTTCTAAATATGATGCCGATCAGGAGAAAAATAAAAATGGTCAGGTTTTCATAGCAGGCCATGCATGTGACAATAAACCAGTCTTTCTCAATCTTGGCAAAGTGTGGACTTCAATGTATGGACTTCAACTCCCCAAATTCCAAGAATTTCCAAGTCAAGGAGCATAGAACATAGAATTCATGGGGCTGGAAGGGAGCTCTAAGGTCCTCAAGACCGCATATGTCAACCACAAGGCTCGCAGGCTCGCAGGCCAGATCTGACCCACGGGGCTGCCCTGGAGGCAAGCGAAGTGCTCCCCGAGGCGACAGCATCATAGATAGGGGGCTGGTGACTGTGGGGGTGGGAGGCATCGGGAGGCTGGCAGAGGCTGCGGGTGGGATGCAACAGGCACAGGGGAGTCAGTGATGGCCGCAGGAGGGCTGGGGAGGCATCGGCGGAGAGTACAGGCGGGCTGGGGAGGTATTGGCAGAGGCCGGGGAGGGCCCTGTGGGCATCAGCGATGGGTGCGGGGGAGGTCATGGGGGCCCCTGGGGGCATCTTGACACCGTGTTCTGAATTAAAAGTGAACTTTGAAGCTTAAAAGATCGCAGCAACAAGGTGCAAATCAACGTCCATTCAAAGCATCTTCTGGGGGGGGGGCAACAAAAGCTTCATCCACATATCTCCTGATGGTAGATGCCTCGATTGCTAATCTTTGAAAGGGGCAACTTTACTGTGCAACCTTTGTCCCATTCTTTGCCCAAAACTAAGTTCCTTTAACTTCATAATTATCTGACCTGATGTTGAAATGGTGCTCTCAAACTGCTCTCATTACAAGCCTTCCAATATCTCCAAATTGATTCTGCCTCCGATGGGACTATGATGAGGAAGGAGCAGAAGTTGCTGCCTTGCTTCTGCTCGCTCTTTTAGGATGGTGTTGTTAGTTGTCCCAAAAATCCTTCCTTTCAAAGAAACTCTTGAAACAAATCATCATCAAAAATCCAGTGATTTATTAGGGAGGTAACAAGAGAAACCGTGAAGCTGACTCCGATCCTTCCTGTGAGGCTTCGCCTGTTTCGTTTTTCAATTGTTTAGAAACTACTAACTTCACGTGACAGAGAGCAAATGAAACTAACTCAACACTAATTGTAAAGTGTTCTTGGAGAACCACCTTGTTAGAGAAGAAGAATGGTGTTGATTTTCACATATGGTCTTTCCCTCCGGGCATCAAGAGAGTCTGGCATCCACCATCTCCCAATGTAATGTCTGACTAGGCCTTCATAAATCTGGGACTTGAAGTTCACACATCTTAAAATTTCTAAGGTTGAGAAGCGCTGGTGTAAGCTATTCTCCCTATCCCCTGAGCTTAGTTCTCAGGGCTAAATTCAGCACCTGGATGTGTTGAACAGCTCCCCCATCCTGAGGCCCACTGCAAATGGACCAGCACAGATTTGTGTTAATGGATCTGAAAGTCAGTTCCTCTAAAGCAGTTCCTCCAGTAATCGGGCCGCACAAACAAGCCAGAGCCCATTTACGGAATGCAGGAAACATGCAAAACCAGGCCCCCTCCGATCCGTGGGAAAACGTTTCTCCATGAAACCGGTCCCTGGTGCCCAAAAGGTTGGGGGGCCCGGCTCTAAGGCATCATTCCAGCGCTTTAATTATGCTTCAGATTATTTGATGCCTTTGAAACTTTGGGGGTGCCATAGGCAATAATAATAATAATAATAATAATTTTATTTGTATCCCGCCCTTCTCCCGAAGGACTCAGGTACCTGCTGCCACGTCTAGTGTTCTTGTTGTGTATTGTGGCAGCAATCAATCAATCGCTAAATAAATCAATAGCCCAGTCTGCTTG
>JANHFO010061264.1:0-10290 GCA_032468095.1 Pareas carinatus
GTTACTAATCTCTGAGCATAATACAAGTACAAAGGTTAAGCAGATAAAATCCAAATATCCCATCTCTCCCTCCATAATATAAGTACAGTGCGAAAATGGTACTGCTACTACAGTTAAAGGCAAAAGAACTGCCTTTTCTCCCCTTTCATAAACTGGAGAAATTGTACATTATTTATTCCTGCACTTGAGATGGAAAAAGATAGTTTGAATCACAGTAGATGTGGTCTACTCAAATTTTATACTCTGGAGATTTAGGAAAAATAGCAAGCCTTAAAGGACAGTGGCCTTGAAGGAAGGGAAAAGGATCTAGGACAACTCATCATGACCAACTCACTGCAGTTATCTCATTGCAGCCAGTCCAGTGCAGCTATCTTGCTGTAGCCATCTCTCCACGACAATTTACCATGGGACAATTTACTATGGGACAATTTACCCAACTCACCATGGGACAATTTACTATGGGACAATTCACACAGGATAACTCAATGTGATAAAAGTTATATAACACTGTTTCTTCTACATCAGGGTTTTCCAATCTTAACAACTTTAAGGCGAGTAGACTTCAACTCCCAGAATTCCCCAGCCAGCCTGTTCTACATTATTTCCATTTTTGACATTGGAAATAATGTCAAGGAAACAGGGGCAGATAATATTTATTGCATTGAGTTATCCTGCATGGAATTGCCCCACAGTGGGTTGTTCCATAGCAAATTGTAGTTGCTCCATTCCAAAAGTAGATAGATTTAGTTATGTATTTATTTAGATTTATATAATTTATATTGAACTTTAACAATATTTACAAAATATGGGATATGGGGGAAGGAAATGGGAAGGGGAGAGGGAGTCGGGAGGGGAAAGGGGGGAAAGGGGGTAATTTGTTACCAAGACAACAATCAGAGAACTGCTTAAGCACATTCCAAGAAATGAATTTGAGAAAACATCTTAGACAGGTCTGTCCCCAATTCACACCAAAATATAGGAAGAAAGGAGGAAATAACATTTAGATTTGGAAGATTTTGTTACTATAAAGCTACATGGCATTGGTTTCTTAGCTGGTATATCCTACAGTAGTATTTCAAGTATGCTCTACAGCAATGCTGGCTGGGGAATTCTGAGAGTTGAAGTGCACACATCTTAAAAGATTGAGAAACAGTGTCCTATAGGGCTCACCAAAATTGTCAAGACCATTCTGCCATTGCCCAGCATATGTTGTTCGACATGGTTGACTTAGTCAAGTAAAGCCAGTCCTGCATAACTGCTTAAACCTAAACTGACAGAACCTGAGACAAACAATGGAAAATATTTCACTTGCTTTCTGTTGTTCCTAAAACCAATACAAAGATTTCTAATGCAATATGTTATTGCAATTTGCAATGTAGTAAAAACATAATACAATAAAGTAAAAATACTGGATTAGCTAGTTCAGGTTTTGTGTACGTGATTTTGACAGTCAAAGATCAGAATCATGCAGGTAAAGGTTTTATCTGAGATATTCTGTGGAAGCTAAAATTTGAAGAAGCAGGATAGAAAAATGACTGACATTTTGAAAGCCTTTTGAAAATATAATGGATAGATGCAGAAAAACGAACAAATGAATCAACCCAGACAGTTCTTGAGGCACAAATGACCAGGCTCAAATTATCATTTTAAAGAAACATTATGTGAAGACCTATCTTGCTGAAGACGCCTATAATGTTAGAAAAGGTGGAAAGAAAGGAAGAGGACAACCAGTGGAAAGTTTGGATGGATTCAGCTAGAGAGACAATGGGCATACTCCTAGACATTCTGAAAGACCATGTTTGGAAAAGATTCTTACAGAGAAAATCTATCAATATAGAGTGAATATGTACTTGGTTGTACATAATAGCTCAATCAATGTGGCATCCATTTTTCATTAGGTTAACCAAGTACATCCCAATCTCTAAATTTGGACCTTTGACATGAGCCGTTGAAGCCCGCCCAACTATGTTTTCAAACAATATTTTAATGGGTTTGTTTGGCGACAAGAATGCTTTATCAGTATTGAGAGTATTGCTTTTTTCAAAAAAAAACCTCAAAGGCATGGCATATTTCTTTTTTAGAATCTACACAATTCTTCTTCATCCGCATAGCTTTTAATATATATAAAAGAACTGTGGCAGGTGCCAAGTTTGATCAATATCCTGAGATAGCTCTAGGCTTGAAAAATGTAACATCAAAGAAAACAGCTACAAAAAAAAAACATCCAAGAAAGACAGCCACAAACAAAGCATCAGAGACACACAGAGAAAAGAAAGACATGGCAATTTGAAGTGGAGTTGATTGGTAGCAACCAAAACATCTAAGGAATGCTATGGACATATAGTGGTACTTATGTACTCAGCTGCTTCAAAACCCGTCAAATTTGGTACTTGACACATTTTGATGCAAAAATGATTCCCTGGTATTCATCTCTGTTTGGCACTGAAAAAGGAAGTGGGAGACAGCGACAGAGGGCAGACAGGAAGTTTGTCATGCTGGGGAGGTCACTAATATAGGAAAAGGAGCAGGTAGGAATTCCTTTCAGGCCGAAATGAAGGGTCATGTGGTAAGTCACATGGGCTTTTTGCTATTCGTCCTTTTTAATATTTGACATGCCTTCTGATTAAGGATAGTACTGAGGTAGCACTGTATATGTTATTGCTTCAATAATCTGAACTCTGAGCGGCTCGTTTGCTCTCTAGTTTTATGAATCTATTTACCATAATTACAGTAAATTTAGTTTGTGAATTTTTAAATAAAGAAACAACAAAGACAATCTACTGTGTGCTTCAGTGTTCATCTGTTTTAAATCTTTAAATCACCTGGGAAGTACAGAAAGCATTTTTGTGACTTGTTTGCATCCAGATATAATTAATTGTTCTAAGTTTTCCTGCGAACAGAACACTTTTTACTATGAAACTATGATTGAAATTTTACTGTCTAGTAATTCTCTACCCTTTATTCCTGAGAAGCATTTTTTAAATTCTTGTTGAACTAATATTTCCTCATTGGCAAATTTTTTGTAGAATTGCTGTACGGGAAATGTCAAATTTGTTCACTTTGTCACCTTGATAGAACGTGTCTCTGTGGAAAGCAATTGAGGTTACTAAATCAGATTTCCTGAAAGAACATAGAAATATTCTCATCTTTTCTTCATTAAGTTGGAGGTACAATTAATAGTTTAGAATGCCACTTTCTTAAAAAACATATCCTGCTCGTATGTAGCATACCACTGTATGCGTTAGGTCCTCATTTTGACCTATCTTTGAACATTTAAATCAATTCAATTTACGATCGTCATTTCTGTTCAGATATTACACAAAGCATAATTTGTTTAACCATGTTTTCTTGAACAAGTCATGGTTTCTTGAATAATAACTCTAGTGATAACCCAAAAAAGAAATATCACAGTATACTTCCTCACACTCAGTAAACAAGCCAGCTATCAAGTCAACACATTGTTCTATCTAGTTAGTATTGTCTTCACTTTCAAACAACTCATTTTCTGGTCCTGCAGCATGTTAAATAAATGACTTTACACAAAGCCTGAAGATGTACCACACCATCCTGTCCTTCTTGTCAGTGACCAAACATATGACCCAATATTGGAGATTGAGGAAGACAGTGGAATAAAATTCTTGACCAGCATAACAATAGAAGTGATAAGGGAATACAGTATGAGAAAGTCTATAGCTCTCTTCAATATTGCTTTTCTATGTTCAACTGAATCTGGAAAGAACAAGAAATTCTAGTAATGTAATGAATATGTGGGGGCATGATGGCTCAGCAATTAAAGATGCTGAGTTTCTCAGTTGGAAAACTGAAAGTGCAGGTTCGAAATTCAGGTCCTGCACAATGGGGTGAGCCCCTATTACTTGCCCTGTCTCTTACTAATCTAGAGTTCGAAAGCATGCAAATGCAAATAGATTAATAGGTACCACTTTGATGGGAAAGTAAAATGTTCCATGTGTCTTTGGCATATAGCTATTCTGGCCACATGACCATGGAAATTATCTTCAGACAACACTGGTTTCCTTGGTCAAGAAACAGAGATAAGCATTGTGCCCTAGAGACAAACACAACTGACAGGGAAACCTTTATATTTACATAATGAATATACATCCTCTATACATGCAGTGAAGTAGGAATAATGACACTTCTCTGCAGGAGAGCAGAGGTCAACTTCGTGGGGTCTCACTTGTGGAGTGCCCAGGGGTCAATCCTCTCACCTCTCCTGTTCAACATTTATATGAAGCCACTGGGTGAGATCATCCGTGACTTTGGGGTGGAGTACCATCAATACGCTGATGATACTCAGCTGTACATCTCCACCCAAGGCCACCCCAATGATGATGGCAAAGTGATGTCCCGGTGCCTGGAGGTCATGCGGATCTGGATGGGGTGCAAAAGACTCTGGCTCAATCCCTCCAAGACCAAGTGACTGTGGCTGCTGGAGCCGCAATATAGCCAATCTTTGGCCCCCATAGAAAGGGTCCACAACTTGGCTGTCCTCCTGGATGTACGGATGTCCTTAGGAGACCATGTGGCACCAGGGGGGCCTTCTACTAGGTTTGTCTGGTACGCCAATTGTGTCTCTTTCTAGATTGCAACACCATGCGGACGGTCACTCAGGCACTCGTCACGGCCCGGCTGGACTACTGTAATGCTCACTACATGGAACTCCCCTTGGATCGCATCTGGAAGCTGCAAATGGTACAAAATGCAGCCGCGCGGGAGGTTATGGGGGCCAGTGGCAGGACCCATGTGGCCCCTCTCCTGTGTGAGCTGCATTGGTTGCTGGTGGGTTTCCAGGTGCGCTTCAAGATGCTTGTGATGACCTTTAAACTGGGTCCATGGTTTAGGACCCAGTTATCTACAGGACCGCATTCTGCCAGCAAATACCTTCCACCAACCGGTTCGCTCCCACAGAGAGGACCTCCTCAGCCGACGACCCCCAGGGGGAGAGCTTTCTCTGTGGTAGCGCCCACCCTCTGGAACAATCTCCCCCCAGAGATTCGTATTATCTCAGACCTCCGGGCTTTCTGCCATGCCATAAAATCATATCTTTTTATCCAGGCTGGCCTGGCCTGATCCGCTTATAAAAATGATAAATTTTATATACTTTAAAATTTTTAGATCTGGCTATAAATTTATTTATTTTCCAGTTTTTAAATTTTCTTGGCCATATTAATCTATATATTTTTAATTGCTTTTAATATTGTATTGTCTGTTTGTTGTAATTGCAGTTGTTGCTGTTTTTTAGATGACTGTACACTGCCCTTGGTCCCTTTCAGAAGAAGGGCGATATAAAAATATAAAAATAAATAAATAAATAAATAGCAATAGACTGGTTTGAAGCTCTCGGCGTCGAAATTATGGGAATCAACCATGTGGCCACCCGTGAGCTACTGTTGGTATGTAGAGAATACACTGACGTATTCAGTGATAGTCTAGGGGAATACAAAGAAGACCCGATAGTCTTTCAACTAGACCCCTAACCCTAACCCTAACCCTAACCCATTAGACTGAAACCAAGGCAAGTGCCATTCGCCCTGAAGCTGAAAATTGATGCAGAGCTTGAGAAGCTCCTGCAACAGGGGATCCTAGAGCCAGTGGATGGGAGCATGTGGGACATGCCAATAATGATTCCCTCAAGGCAAACGGAAAAGTGTGCATATGTGCTGACTATAAATGCCCTATAAACAAGGCACTACGGCAATATGCGTACCCCGTTCCCATCATGAAGCATATCCTGGCCTCTCTAGGGGTGGCAAGGATTTTGCAAAGCTGGATCTCGCACAAGCATACCCGCAGCTACTCATAAATGCAGCGATGGCAGAAGTCCAGGAGATAGTAACACACAGGGGGCCATTCCAGGTCAAGAGGCTGCAATTCAGCGTGGCTCTCAGAATATTCCAAGAGGTGATGGAGCACACTCTCAAGGACATGCTGAGGGTATGCCCATATTTTGATGATGTGCTAATCATCAGAAAATTCAAAGAAGCTTTAGTCACCAGGGGGTCCTTTTACCAGGTTCATCTGGTATGCCAGTTGCGTCCCTTTCTAGATTGGAATGCCATGCGGACGGTCACTCGGGCACTTGCCTGGACTACTGTAATGCTCTCTATGTGGGGCTCCCCTTGGGTCATGTCTGGAAGCTCCAACTGGTACAGAATGCGGCCGCATGGGGCTGATGGGGGCTAGTGGTAGGGTGCATGTGCCCCCACCTGCACGAACTACACTGGCTGCCGGTGGACTTCCGGGTATTCTTCAAGGTGCTTGTGATGACCTTTAAAGCGCTCCATGGCTTAGGACCCAGTTATCTACAGGATCGCATTCTGCCAGCCACTGACTGGTTCGCTACCACAGAGAGGGCCTCCTCAGGGTGCCGTCGACCAGACAATGTTGGCTGGCAACCCCCAGGGGGAGATCCTTCTCTGTGGCAGCTCCCATCCTCTGGAATGATCTCCCCGCAGAGATTTGTGTTATTTCTGACCTGCGTGCTTTCCACTGTTCCACTAAAACCTACCTTTTTATTCAGGCCGGTTTGGCCTAACCACAACTCTCCTGTTTTAAATGTGTAGTTCATTTTAAACATTTTAAACTTTCGGCCTAAATTGGTTTTAGATTTAGGTTTTAAATTTTAGCCATCTGTAGATATATTATTTTAATTATGCTTTTAAAATTGTGTTTGGTATGTCTCATGTTTTAAATGGCTGTACACTGCCCTGGGTCCCTTCGGGGAGAAGGGCAGCATAGAAATTTAAATATAAATAAATAAAATAAAATAAAATAGAAGAGAGGCTCAGAGCCGCCCTCCAGAGGTTTCAACAGGCAGGGCTGAAACTAAAAAGGGACAAATGCAAAACTGGTGTGGAGTTGATAAAATTCTTAGGATTCCACATTGATGCGACTGAAATACACCCAGCCAAGGCAAAGCTAGATGCAATCAGACAGGCCCTAATCCCAAAGTCGAAGGAGGAATTACAGGCATTCCTGGGTCTCCTCATTTTCTATCATGCCTTCCTACCACAGAAGGCAATGATAGCAGAACCCCTCCACTGGCTACTGGATAAGACAGCCACGTGGAAGTGGACCAAAGGCCATAACAGAAGTTTCATGGCGACCAAAGCGCTCCTGACCTCAGACGCAATTCTGACTCATTTCGATGAGTCCTGACTGGTGTGCATAGCATGCAATGCATCGCCTTATGGAGTCGGGACTGTACTGAGCCATGAAGATGCAGATAGGCAACAAGCATCCATCATGTATTACTCACAGACGTTGTCATCTGTGGAGAAGAATTATGCACAGATCAATAGAGAGATAGTAGCAATAGTCGCAGGAATCAGGAAGTTCCACAACTGCGTGTACGGACAGACATCTGTAGTCTACCTGAACCACAAGCAATTCCTAAGATTATTTACAACACAGAGGCAAACTCCCAAAATAATATTCTCTAGAATGCTCTGCTAGTCAATCTTCTTATTGGCCTAAGATTTTACATTAATCTGTTGACCATGGAATGAAATGGGACACGCAGATGGCCTCAGTAGGCTATTGCTACCAAGTGTAGAGCCAGCCCCAGCTATAGCTCAAGCACACAGAATCCTGTCAATTCAGGAAATTCCCCAAAGTTCCCTGCATGTGGGAGATGTGGTCAAGAAAATGGCCATGGATACGACCCTTAGCCATGTCACCATGGGAGTGCTTGCAGGGTACATGGGCAGTAACTGGGGCCTGGGTTTCCAAGGATTCATCAATAGAAAAGATGAACTGTCAGCTCACAAGGACTATCTACTATGGGGAGACCAAGTAGTTACCCCAGAATGTTTGCGGCCGCAGGTCCTCAAAAGTTTACACATGGGGCACCTGAGGATCATCCGTTCAAAGGCACTGGTGAAAAGCCATATTTGGTGGCACAGATTGGACAAGGACATGAAAGCCTAGGTCCAGTCCTGTAATCACTGTGAACTGTACAGAACCAACCCCCCCCCCGATCGAAGTCCTAGAGGTGGGAGGAGGCAAAAGGCACATGGTCCCGAATTCATGTAGATTTCACAGGACCATATCACGGTTAGCTATTCTTTATTACAGCTACTCTAGGTGGCTGAAAGTAGTGTCCATCCCCAACATGATGGCAGCGAGAACGATCCGGGAGCTGCCTGATGTAATCGTCACTGATAACGGGCCGCAATTCATGGAGGACTAGTTCAAACAATTCATGACAGAACACCTCATCAGATATGTCACATTCCTCCCCCCCATTCCACCTGGGCTCCAATGGACAGGTCGAGCATATGGTGAGGACAACCAAGAATATTTTTAAAAATGGGAGGGGGGATTGGCACAGGAAAATAGCGGAATTCCTATTTGGCCAGCACACAACCCCATATGCAGCCACGGGGCAGAGCCCAGAGGAGTTAAGGTGGGGAAAGTGACTGACCATGATCATGGACCGACTGCACCCTGACTGAGCACCAGGGACTGAAAGGTCGTGATGCAGGATCCCAAGGGCATTCTGGTATGATGACCCTGTGTGGGCCAGGAATTACAATAGCAGACCGCCCTGGGTACTGGCAACAATGGTTCAGATCCAGGGGATGGTCTTGTATCAAGTACGCTTAGAAGACGGGATAATGGTGAGGTGCCACATCGACTAGCTATGGCACCGGTGAGGTGCTGGGCCCAAAGGCACTGTGGT
Organism: Pareas carinatus; assembly: GCA_032468095.1. Taxonomy (NCBI): domain Eukaryota; kingdom Metazoa; phylum Chordata; class Lepidosauria; order Squamata; family Pareidae; genus Pareas; species Pareas carinatus. The sequence continues at coordinate 8,705 of JANHFO010061264.1, forward strand.
CGAAGCTTGACCGCCCACTGCTGGAAGCAAAGTTGTGGCATTCCCAGAGCCCAGGTCCAAGTCTGGGAAATCGGACGCAGAGGTGGAGTGGGAAGATGACCAGAGGTACAAACCACCGTGGAGTGAGGAGGATCTGTGAGAAGTGGCCAGTTGAGCCCAATGAGAGTTGGCCAGGAAGTAGGCAGAGAGGGGGGCACCACCACAGAAAAAAGATGAGGAGTAACCCTTGTCCCTCGGGGGCAGCAGCGAACCTCAGACCCAGCACGCAGAGAGGCCATCAGGCACAGGGAGAGCGACCGAGCATTTGCTTTCTATTTTTATTCCTCTCAACCTTAGAACTGGGCCCTTGTTGCTGGAAACTACCAAGGACTCTAAGATGGCCCAGCAATTTATAGATAGTCATATTGCATCTGATAAAGTGGTTGTATTTGGAAAGAACGGATGCCCGTACTGTCACCATGCTCTAGATCTTCTGGAACAAATGAATATCAAGTCCAGACATTTGGAATATATTGAGCTCACAAGACAAAAGGACATGGATGGTATTCAAGGCTATCTTATGCAATTAACAGGTGCCAGAACGAATCCTCAAATTTTTATTGGACAAACATGCATTGGTGGTTTTACAGATCTAGATGCTCTAAACAAAAGTGGAGAACTTTCTGTCATGTTAAAGAAGATTGGGACACTGTGAAGAGCAACAATAACTACAGCATGGAAGTATCCTGAAGCTACACCTACGGGATTTGGGATTAGATTGGTGGCCTGTGCCTTTTTGCCTTCACCCATTGTGTTTTTCATAAAGAAGGCAATATTCCCTGGCTTTACGCTCCTTTGATACACTGCTAGTATGACATATTAATAAACTACACATCTACATAATGAATTTTTTAAAAAGGAACAGGGAGAGCAACCGACCGTGATGCAGCCACCTATCGCGTTGCGGCGGTCACAGTACATCCAGACCCGGCCCGGCTGAAGATACTGGGACTTTACAGACTTATAGGTCAGCCGGATCCGTTTCCATGGGGGGAAGAAGGGATGTTGTGTTCAGCGAGAGGCAGCCAGCGAGCAGCAGCACGGGAAACAGTGGGCTATGATTGGACAAGCAACAGCCCCTTGGTGAGACAATGGGAAGTTGACATGAAAGCACTCCATGCAGGGATTGGCCAGCTGCTCCAGCCTGGGACTTTTGAATAGATTTATAATGGGGAAGCGGCAAAAGTTTTACTTGTTTCGGTTCACGTTCTTGTAAATAAAGGTTGTGCTGTTGCATGCTCATGTCCCTGTTATTTGGCGACCCACAGTACACAACATTTATATCTTATCTTATATCTATTTTATATCATATTATATCTTAATAAAAGAATCACAGCTTTCAAAATGTTCAGCCTAGACATTTTAGCTGAATCTCTGATTTCACTTTATTTAAGTTCAACCTGACTTCTTCCAACCCACAAACCTTTTCTCCATTTCATCTTCTTTAGCCAGACACTGGTTTCCTCTCTTCCTTCCATCCCATTGTCAATGTTGCTCTCCATTCATTCCTTACTTTACTTTATTTCCTCTCTCAACCTTGCTTTCTT
>JANHFO010061285.1:0-10289 GCA_032468095.1 Pareas carinatus
GATATTTGACATTTTTGTCCGCCTATTGAGTCCTTCTCAAGGACCTGGGATAGGCAGATGTGGATGTTGGCTAGTGTTAGAGATGTCATTGCAAGGCACTCTGTTTCCCGGAAAATAAGACCAGAACTTATATTAATTTTTACTCCAAAAGATGCATTAGGGCTTATTTTCCAGTTAGGTCTTTTTTCAGGGAAAATACGGCACTCAATGTGTCCGTCTGGCTGATGATCTTAACTGGGGCTTATTTTGTGGGGGTGGGGCTTCTATTATGAACATCAGGCTGGGGCTTGTATTCCCGGTTAGGTCTTATTTTGGTGAAAAGATGGAATTAGCTCTTTCAAGTTAAGTGCCTTTTCCAATTGACTGATGGTCAACTTATCAATGCAAGTGGCACTTCCGATGTTTTGGGATTGCAGGGCACCCATTCCTGTTGGTGTACCCACACTTCATTTTGCCAGTCGTTCTATTTTTATTTCCAAGTCTTTCTGTTTTTTTCCAGTTGTCTCCAGTTCTTTCTGTTCTTTTCTGCTGTTATTATTATTATTATCCACTTCTGATCCTATTCAGCTTTGAGGAGTTTGACAACCACTTGCTGCCGACATGCAGGGTTTTTTAGCATTAACCTAGAGTTCCTCAAATTTGGCAACTGTAAGATGCGAGGACTGCAAGTCCCAGAATTCTCCAGCCTCATGGCTGAAGAATTCTGGGAATTGTAGTCTGCGCATCTTAAAGTTGCCAAGTTTGAGAAACACCGCACTAAAGCCATTTAGTTTACAGGTAGAAAAACACTTGGCTTTGGGATGCAACAGAACAGACCTTTTATTTATGAAATTTATATGCCTCCCATATCACAGTCAAGCGACATAGAACATAAAAATAGAGTGGGATGGGACTCTGCTCAAGCAGGAGACCCTATACTATTTCAGACAAATCATTGTCCAGTCTCTTCTTAAAAGCCTCCATTGATGGAGCACCTACAACTTCTGGTGGCCAGCCCTTCCACTGATTAATTGTTCTCCCTGTCAGGAAGTTTTTCCTTACTTCCAGGTTGCTCCTCTCCTTGATGAGTTTCCATCCGTTGCTTCTTGTCCTGCCTTCGGGGACTTCGGAAAATAAATGGACCCGTCCCCTTTTTTTTGGCAGTCCCTCAAATATTGCAAGACTGCTATCATGTTGTCCCTGCTCCGAGTCCACCCTCCCTGGTAGCGAGATGGGCAACGCCCAAAAATTATGTGGCCAGGTGGCCCCGTGGCAACATGATGGTCAGCGGCCAGTCAGCCGCGGCCAGTTGTCCCAGCCCCCTGGTCCTCCTTTTCATTAAACGAGACATACCCAATTCCTGCAATCGTTCTTGGTATGTTTTAGCCTGCAGAATAACAAAGTTGGAAAGGATTTTGGAGGTCCTCTAGTCCAACCCCCTCCTCAGGTAGAAAAAAACCTATACCATTTCAGGTAAACGGCTGCCCAGTCTCTTCTTAAAAGCCTCCACTGATGGAGCAACCGCAATGTCTGGAGGCAAGTCATTCCACTGATTAATTGTCCTCACTGTTAGTAAATTCCAGGCTGCTTCTCTCCTGGATGAGTTTCTGTCCGTTGCTTCTTGTCTTGCCTTCAGAATTGCTGTGGAGAATAGGTGGGACCCCCCTCATCTTTGGGGCAGCCCCTCAAACATGGCAAGACTGCCATCATGTAACCCCTGGTCCTTCTCATTCAATTGGACATCCCTGGAAGGGACCTCGGAGGTCTTCTATTCCAACCCCCTGCTCAAGCAGAAGACCCTCTATTTTGGACACGCGGTTCTCCAATCTCCTCTTAGAAACCTCCAGTGTTGAAGCACCCACAACCTCTGGAGGGAAGACCTTCCACTGGTGAATTGTTCTAATTCTCCGGAAATTCCTCCTTAGTTCTAGGTTGCTTCCCTCCTTGCTTAGTTTCCAACCATTATTTTTATGTCTTTTGGTACTTTGGAAAATTGCTCAGGCTTCTTCTTTTTTTATTCCACTTTTCTAGGAGAAACGAGGAGGAGGTTTGGCTGAGCTGTAGGAGTCCAGGTGAGTGAGAGTAGTCTTCCCCTCTTCCTGTTGTTGAGCAATTTCTATCAAGGGAATCCGGTTCTTTCTCTTTCTCTTCTTCCTTCCCTATTCGAATGTTACACTGCCTGTGTCAGCGATGGCTAACCTTTTAGACACTGAGTGCCCAGATGAGTCGCAACGAGTGAGTCGTGGCTCATAACGTCATCGCCCAGCACTGCTACTATCTTTCTGAGCATGCAAATGATTTGATTTGATTTGATTTATTACATTTCTATACTGCCCTTCTCCTCGAAGGGAATGAGGGCGGTTTACAGCCAATAAAAACACAAAAGACATATAATACAACATACACAATTTAAAATACATTTAAAACAAGATACAATAAATGGCTGGGAAATTTATACAACTAATAATAAAACCAATTTAAAACCAAATTAAAATTTAAAATTCGTAATATTAAAAAATTCACAGGGCGGAGGGTTGTGATCAGGCCAAACTGGCTAGGCTAAAAAGATGTGTTTTTACTGTGCGGCGGAAAGCACGGAGGTCGAGGATTGGCCCTGTGACATCATCACCTGGTGCCACTACTCTGAGGATGCAAATCGCCCTGTGACATCATTGCCTGGCGCCGCTACTCCTTGCTGAGCATGCTCAGCTCTGGAAGTATGCTGGGGTGACTTGGTTCGCGTGCCAGCAGAGGGGGCTGGCCTGTGTAAAGCAGGTTCCCCACCCGCCCTTTCGGTTTTAAAAATGGACCTGCTCAAACTTGGGGTTATTGGGGCTAGTGCAGCGTAGTCCGAGTTCTTTGCGCCAAGCTTTTGGGGTTCTCAATATAGGTGAGTTTTCGACTTACAACTGTTCATTTAGTGACCGTTCAAAGTTACAACGGCCCTGAAAAAGGTGACTTAGGACCATTTTGCACACTTACGATCGTTGCAACATTCCCCCCCCCCCGGTCAAAATTCAGACGCTTGGCATCTGATTCCTATTTATGACGGTGGCAGTGTCCCCATGTCACATGATCCCCTTTTGCGACCTTCCGATCAGCAAAGTCAGTGTGGGAAGCCGGATTCACTTCACAACTCTGTGACTCACTTATCAAAAACAGTGATTGTCTTATGAATGTATCGTAGGATTGTAACCATTGTCCATTATAGCCTTGTGATTGTTACCGCAGTTTGTCCACTGTAGCCTGTGTGGTATTGAGCATTTACAATGGAGAAAAATCCCTTGTGTGTCCAGACACAGTCGGCCAATAAATACATTCTATTCTATTCTAAAAGAAAGGTCGTAAAATGGAGCAAAACTCACTTAACAACTGCCTCACTTAGCAACGTAAAGTTTGGACTCAATTACGGTCGTAGTCTGAGGACTGCCCGTGTTCAGTGATAACATTTGCATGCCCAGAATCTAACGTTGAGAAGACATATGATGCACAACTCTTAACACAAGGTGCCAACCTTGAACTACTCATAAACAGCGTTGGCTCAAAGGGTTTTTGGCTACCAATGTAAAGGTTTGCAAAATCATTATCATTTTTACTGATAATAATGTACATTTGAGGTCTTAGGACACCACCTTGAAAATTTAGCATTTCCCCCCCCCTGTGTTCTTTCTTTTCCAAGGAATGTTGGCTTTAGCATCTGCTGCGTTTTGCCACTTCACTACGTTTCAGTTCTTTAACAGAACAACAGAGTGGAAAGGGACCTTGGAGGTCTTCTAGTCCTACCCCTTGCTCAAGCAAGAGACCCCATACCGTTTCAGACAATACCATCTGTTCTTCTCTTTTAGGGAAATCGACTTTATATGGAACTCTGACCTGTCAAGGTTTGAGCCCAGATGGGATTCCTGAAATTGTAGCCTCTGAAGGATTTGAAGTCGGTGCAATAACTAAGGTATCGCTGAATTTTTTTCCTCCCAAAATTATATTATATGGTAAGGCAGAAGCATTTGGGAAACACGAGTCACTTCATCTGATGCAGAACTCAGTATTTTTCAACCTTGGAGGCTTTAAGCTACTTGGACTTCAACTCCCAGAATTCCCCAGCCAGCAAAGCTGGCTAGAGAATTCTGGGAGATGAAGTCCAGATAGCTTAAAGTCACCACAGTTGAGAAATAAATAGTGGGCTAGACTGATGGAGGATTTAAATGTGGGACCAGAGGGAGGTAGAAGGAAAAAGAGTAGGGAAGACAGGTTGGCTAGAAAGGTAGAAGTTATACAGGAGACAGATTGCAGGTATATCATCATTTCATTATTATACCATGCTAAAAATTCAATCTTGAGCTTCTGAAATAACCTGAGATAAAATAATATAAGAAATGGGAGGAGGTTCAGTTTGATCTTGTTGCTAAAGCACCAGGCTAGAAGCCAGGAGGTGGTGAGTTCTAGTTCTCCTTTGTACAAAGCCATCTGGGTGACTTTGGGCCAGTCACTAGGGGACGGTGAGTTCTAGTCTCGCCTTAGGCATGGAAGCCGACTGGGTGACTTTAGGCCAATGAGTCTCAACCCAACCCACCTCACAGGGTAGTTGTTGTGGGTAAAATAGGAGGAGGAAGGAATACGAGGTATGTTTGTTACCTTGAGTTATTTATAAAAATAATAAAGGCAGGGTATAAATAAATGATGAGTAAAACATGACACCATCTTGCCTTTTTTGATGAAACTCTTGTGTGCCTGCTTAGCTTGTTGACTAATAGCCCAAATTGACCTCCAAGGTTTTTAGACTTTGTGATGAACGAATGAACGAATGTTGAGATAATCTGCTTTTGACTGATCTTATTTTTGTATCAATGTTCCTTTTTTAAAACCTGCTTCAGAAAAGTCTGCTTGTATCCTGCTCACGAGAAAACACCTCCAGCAAATTTCTGGCACCCTATACTACTTTCTGCCGGATCCATCAGAAAAGTGTACGTATTTTTTTACCGTATGGTTGGGAAGGACTGTTTAAGGAAAATAAAAGCAGGATTTTTTAAAAAAAATCTTACTTACAGTTTTGGGCAAAAACCACAATTCATTTCCTGACTGTGGTGTTCACTAAATCACATGACTTCAGTCACATGACTGGCCCATTTTGCAACCATTACGACATAGGACTGTTATGGGCAGGCTTCATTACAGTCGTATGCCAAGGACTTCCTGTACTACCAGCCATGGAGGGTGACAGGGCACCCCTGGCTTATAATCAATGTTGGCCACAAGCAGGCTCCTTGGTTGCAAGGATGGTGCACAGAACGAAGGTGTCTATACTAGAAAGATAGCAGTGTAACAAGCACAGACTGCAATGAAGTATACAAGCCTTTATACTTAGAACAGCAAAGCACAGTCCAAACTCAGAGTCAACAGTCCAGTTGTCAAAAACTACAGTCAAGCAGTCCCTCTACTAACCAAGTTAGTAAGTTGTTTTTGCAATATCTTCACCAGCAAAGTTGGCCAGCAATAAACAGCAATTCAGAAACCAATACAGAGACAGCAGGAGTCATCAAGCAAGAGAGAGAGTGAATTAGGATTTGCTGCTTATATGCTCTGAGTCCTGGGCTAATTGTGATAGGTGTGGCTCAGTTTGATTCAGCTGGCCATGCATTCTGTAAACCAACCTGTAAAGTTCTTAAAGGGACCACAACCCATACAACCCTAACAATGGCGCCTTTTTATCCAAGAGCCTATGTAAGAACTCTACCACTGTAGCCTTCTATGGGAGGAAGGTATGGTAGAAGTTTAGGAGCCCTAGGAATGCCTGGAAGTCTTCCTTTGACTTGGGGCAGGGGGCCTGCTGGATTGCTCTGAGTTTTGAATCTGCTGGATGGATGCTCAGAGCATTTATGCGGAAACCAAGGAACTCAGTCGAGTCTACTCTGATTTTGCACTTCTCTCTTTTTAACTTAAGTCCTGCCTCGCAGAAGTGCTACAGGATGGCCTTGAGCTGTTCGGCCAGGCTGCTAGCTGAATTCCCGGTGATGAGGACATCATCTAAATAGAGGCAGATCCCTGGCATGTCCTTGAGTGTGCACTCCATGACCCTAGAAGAGATCTGTGGCTAATTATAGTCTCTTGACCCTGAACCACCCCCTATGGGTAACGATTGTCTAGACCTCTGCTGTGGCCACTGGCAGCTGCTGGTACACTTGAGCTAGGTCTAGCTCTGTGAAAATGTACCTGCCTTGTAAGGATGCCAGGATGTGCCCGATTATGGGCACCAGGTAGCTGTTCTGCCGAAGTGCCTTGTCTATTGTGCACTTATAGTCAGCACAGATCCGAACCTCCCCATTTACCTGGAGTGGTGTGACGATTGGGGCTTCTCATGCCCTGCTATCTACTGGTTCGAGGACCCCTTGATGCATGAGTTTGTAAAACTGTGCATCGATCTTGGGTTTGAGTGAGAAAGGCACTTGGCACGGCTTGATTCGCATGGGTACTACTGTTGGGTCAAGGTGGAGGGCTATGGGGGGACCCTTGAACTGTCCTAAGTCTTGTGTGAATACATCAACATACTCCTGGCACACAGCTGACAGGTCTGTGACTTGTGTCCTATGTATGCCGGTCTCCTCGATTCCCAGTGCCTCAAACCAATCCAAGCCAATGTGATTCCCCTCTACCGCTACAATGTCTAGGAGGTCCGCCGAACCTCTTGAACTGGACTCAGAGCATTGCTTTGCCCTTGACCCAGCCATTTTGGAAGTCCTTGAGCACTAAGTTGGATGGTCTGAGCTTGGCTCGCCAGCTACCATCTTTGCACATATACTGGAATGTGGGCATTGAGATTATTGATAAGGCTGATCCTGTGTCCAGTTCCATGGTACATGGAACTCCCTGGAACTTGACCTTAAGTCTCAGCTTTTCCTTCAGTGGGTACTGTGCCCCCGTTCTGAGTATGCTCCATAGTGTGGAGCAGTGACCTATTCTATGCCGCCCGGGGGGGGACCTATACCTCTCCTGACCTCGGAATGAGGCACGTTCTGTTAGCAGCCCTTGAAGACAATGTTTTGCCGCATGCTCTGCACGTAGCTATGCGGAATTGACATTCCTGTCATGGATGACAACCTCCACAGCCAGAACACAGACCTGTCTTCGAGGGAGGTGGCATAGGCTTTGCCGTAGCTTCCTGAAGCCGGTCGACGTCTTCTGTGTCAGGTTCTCATTTGGTGTCCTCATGGTGAACTGGCTCTGAACTGGGGCTGAGGTTGCCCAAGCTGCCTCATCTGCCATGACCTCCTTCAGAGCATCTTGGAACGAGATGTCCTCTTTCGTGAAGAGCTTTTGTTGTAGCTCCCTGTTCCACAGTCTGCAAACGAGTCGATCCCGAAGCTGCTGTTCGAGATCCTTGAACTGGCATGGTCATGCCACCTGTCATAGGGCAGCTACATACTCCGTGGCTTACTCGCCTGATTGCTGGTCCCTCTGCACGAACGCATGCCTCCACGTGATGATGGACAACATGGGCATGAAGTGTTCCTGAAGTTTTTGTTTGAGGTCATGTAGGTGACAGTTGGTGTGACAGGTTCTCCTCAAAGTCGAAAGTCTCTTAGCTGCACACACATAGTAAAGTCATGACCTTCAGGCTGTCATCTGTGATGCGGTTTGCCAGTAAGTAGTTCTTGACCTTCGAGCAGTAAGACCGCCATCTGTCAGGGTATGCGACGTTGAACTCCTCGAGTTTGCTGACCTTGTACATGTTGGCCGGTGCCCTCTCTGCTGCTTTGACATTGGTTGGGTCCTTGGACAGGTCCGCAGGACAGTGAGTCTCCAGCATGGTGACTGGTAGCCCGGGGGGGGGGGAGACGGGGACATAATCCCTACCAGGGCTTAGTTGTGCTTGGCCTTGCCCCTACTGTTCTTCAAGCAACAGAGATGCCTCCTCGTCACCATTATCGAGTTCTTGGTTTATAGGCACTGAAGAGTCGATTGGTTAACATGAACTGTTTATTGAACTAAAGACTAAATGCTATACAACTACAAGATCAGGAATGAAGCAGCGTGAACTGCTGCACAATCAGCTTAAATACAATTCCCGCCCTGGCAGTAGTCAATGGGCACCTGGTATTTTCCCATGCTTCGGCCCCTGGCAGCAGCCAATGCATGCTCAGTGATTTTCCGCACTTGGAACCTCCCGGAAGCCCAGAGTCATGGCCGATACATAACAAGGGCAACATGCCCACATATGGTAAATGTTTTCGTACCTCCTTGTTCCTTGCAGAGAAATGTATAAAAACCACACTGGTAAAGTTTTCAAGGTGAGGTGCTCTCCAGCCTCCAACTGCCGCGGAGACATGAGACACCCACAATACTTTGCTTTTGGCCAGCAATAAATGTGACTTTTATTTATTGAAAAGCCTCAGTCTAGAGTCTCACATTGGTTTCCCAGAATTTAGGCCTCAAAATCTAACACTGGACTTCAGCATTGAGCCACTGGAGGGGAAACGCACACAGTGCTTTCCAGAGGGGTGATTAGAAAGGCATTGACATCACTAGGTCTTGCGTCTTTAGGATGCTGTATTGACTCTTTTTAACCATTGGAGATGCGCAGAAGTCTTGAAGGGAAGACATCCAGAAACGGCCAGGATAAGCGGGCCAGTGTTTTCAGTGCAAATGGAGGGTTCCTGCACTGAACAAGAGACACATCCCAAGTCCTCACCAGGTTCATTTCCCCAGATAAATAAGAAGGAACTATCTCATTAAGAAAGCAAAGGAAAAATGTCACCCAAACCAGAAAAAAGAAGTTGGACTTGTACTCATGAGAAAGCTCTCTCTGAAGCCCATCAACAGCCCCCAAGGCTTGAAGATCAACAAGAGTAACTACCTGTCTCATGAATCAACAAAGCAACGACTTTGGGGAATAAAAGAGATCCAGAAGCACACCCACTCTGAGTTGTCATTGACCCATACGTGGCAGCTGGCGGCTTCTGTCCCTTTAGCTAGTCCCAGCCAGCCTACTTGAGAAGGACATAGGTAGGTGTGGATGAGCATGTATGTGTGTGTCCTTGTGAGAAAGAACAAATATATATCTTGTAACCAGTAAATGTCTGTTATTTTAAATTCACTGGGTCTCTTTGTATTCTAAAGAACCATTTGTGCCTCACTTTTGGGTTGAAAATGATTTGAGCGTGGCTGTTTTCCACAGCTGTGTGTGAAAGACTGACCATAAGCTGATCCCGTGTGTGTGTGTGCATGTGATACTTCACTAGCTCTTGTAGGGCATTGTTCTGTTATTTGTGACAGTTGTTTCTTTCTTACTTTCCAGCCTCAGTGATGAACTTTGGGGGAGTCCAAGTGGTATGATATCCATTGGTAATTCTTCTTTTCCTCTCTTTACCATTTCAATCCTGAGGGAAGGAGGCTTCCATCCAATCTCACTCAGGAACTGTTTCTTGAGGAGGATTTCTCAGGAAGGTCCAAGTCAGGACGACTCAAGAGGTAATACAAGGTCCTCCCTTTCGCCATAGATATCCCATCCATTTCATACTCTCTATCTTCTCTTCAATAGAACACTTCTTCCTACTTTATTAATTATGTATTTTAAAATTGTGTCTCCCTCGCACGGAAGAGTAGAAAGATGTTGAGTCTCTTTTATGGTGGAGCTGAAAGAGCGATTGAATTTCCAACTCAGGTAAGAGGGGGAAATTTATTAGAGCTGCATTCTCCCTTTCCTTCAGAAAGTCAAGCTGGTCTACATAGTACTGTCACCTTTTCCTTCTTGTTTAGGTTGGCTTATTCTCTTGTTCCTGAGCAACAAATTTGTGAACCGTCCATGCACAGAAAACCCACCAGGGGGCTCCCTCTGCACGGCGAAGGGGACGTCAGGCATTTCAGCATGGGGCCCCTGTTGCATGTTGGGAAGGCCGTGACATCACTAAGTCTCGCCTGTCCAGGATGCTGGAGTCGCTCTCTTTAACCCTTTGAGCTTTCCAAGCGGTTAGAAAGGCTGCAAGAAAGTCCTGAAGGAAAGATAGCCAGAGGTGACAAGGGTAGGTGAGTGTGTGTGTGTTTTCTTCCAGCACAAAGGGAAGAGGCAGAGGGTTCTTGCCCTAGAGGAGGGAGGGACACATGCCAAATCCTCATCCACGTTAAATCTTGGAAGGGCGGGATCCCCAGATCTCATGCTTCTCAGCCGCTCTTTTCCATGATTGTAACAGGCAGAGAGCAAATTCGAGTTGTAGACCATGCATGTTGTCCTCAGGAAGAAACCCAGAACCCATAAAGGAAAAGGGGGGAAGAACTTGGATAGTCTCTCATGGCCCATTTCCTGGGAAAGGCTCCTGGGG
>JANHFO010061308.1:0-10289 GCA_032468095.1 Pareas carinatus
AGCACGCCCCCGCCCGCTTTCTCTTTATAGAGACGCTCGGGCGAGGACCACGCCCTGCAAGAAGGAAACGAGGCTCGGAGACGCTGGACGCCACCGCTTGCGGCTCTGGGACAAACGGCAGGGTTGAGCGGTTGGGGGGGGGGAGGGAGCGCGAGGCAGCCCCCCCCCCTTGAGCGTCTAACAGGAATGGATGCCCCCTCCGAATAGGAGTAGGAATAGGAGAGGAATAGAATGGAATAGAATGGAATAGAATAGAATGGAATGGAATGGAAAGAGGAAGAGGAGAGGAATGGAATAGGAATAAGGAGAGGAGAGGAGAGGAATGGAATAGGAATAGGGAGAGGAGAGGAGAGGAATGGAATAGAATAGAATAGAATAGAATAGAATAGAATAGAATAGAATAGAATAGAATTTATTGGGCAAATGTGTCTGGACACACAAGGTATTTTTCTCCGATGTACATGCTCAATACTTCCATCCAGGCTATAATTGAACCACAATGGTTACAATCCCAGGATACATTCATTATCATAAAGTACATTCATCATGTCGCACATCGGGGCAGTGCTGAATTTCCAGGGGGCAATTGGCTTTCCGAGGGTTGGTGCAAGGACTGTTTCTCGGGGAAAAAAAGAGTGCAGAGAAGAGCAGCAAAGATGATCAAGGGGCTGGAGGCCAAAACATACGAAGACCGGTTGCGAGAACTGGGCATGGCCAGTCTAGGGAAGAGAAGGACCAGGGGTGACAGGGTAGCAGCCTTCCAATAGTTGAGGGCCTGCCCCAAAGAGAAAGGGGGTCGACCTATTTTCCAAAGCCTGCGAAGGCCAGACGAGGATCAGTGGATGGAAACGGATCAAGGAGAGATTCGACCTAGAAATAAGAAGAAATTTCCTGACAGGGAGAGCGATCAACCAGTGGAACAGCTTGCCACCGGAAGTTGTGGGGTCTCCATCATTGGGGGTTTTCAAGAAGAAACTAGACAGTCACCTGTCCGAAATGGTATATAAAGGATCTCCTGCTTGAGCAGGGGGTTGGACTAGATGACCCATGAGGTCCCTTCCAACTCTGTTGTTTTGTTATTCTGTTAATCTCCCTGAGATATTGGAAGCCTGCTATCCGGTTCCCTCTACTCCAGAGGTCTCCAACCTTGGTCCCTTTAAGGCTTTAAAGGGACCGAGGTTGGAGACCTCTGCATAGCTGGCTGAGGAATTCTGGGAATTGAAGTCCACAAGCCTTAAAGGGACCGAGGTTGGAGACCTCTGCCTAGTCCTTCTCTTCATTAGATTGCACATACCCAATTCCTGAAACTGTTCAGGGTATGTTTTAGCATAAAGCTCCCGAATCATGTATGTTGCTCTTCTCCGGGTTCTTTCTTGACTCTCAACATCTTTCCTCTCCTTCTCCTTCCTTCCAACTTCTCCATCATCGAGGCCTTCTCCAGAGAGCTCGGTCTTCAGGAAATGTAGTGTTGAGTATTGCTGTAGGCTAAGATTAATTTCAAGTTTTAATTTTAAGCGAAATTGTCCCACCCCCCTTTTTAATTAAAATATTGTTAAATTCAAATGTATAAGAACTTGAGTTAATGGTAGTGGTATCACTTGGGAAATTCTGGAATTACGATTAAGTTTGATATTTGGACGAAATTATGTACAATGAAAACTAAAATGGAAAACTTCTTCTGGTGGAAAAAAGAAGAATGGGAAAGTAAAGAAAAAAGAGGAGGAGAAGGAAGAAGGGGAGAAGGGAAAGGGAAGAAGACCAGGAGAAAGAAATAAAGAAGGAGGGAAGGTGGAGAGAAGAAAAATTAAGATGTTAAAATAAGAAGGTGATATATGATTGCAGATATTTACCTTGTTAAGATCTAAAATTAAGTATGTACCGTAGAAAACAAAATTCTCTTGATCTGGAAAATAAATAAATATACTGTGGAAAAAAGAAAAGAAAATGTGTCCAGGGTAAGATAACCTGAACCTGGTCATTTCCTCCTCAAGTGAGGACACTTGAGTTGATTTACCTGATGGTCCACGTGGTTTTATTTTCTTGGCTGTCCAAATTTGGCTTCCGTTGAGTGTCAAGGAGAACACAGGTAGTCCTTGAAATACAACGTTTTGTTTAGCCATTATTCGAAGTTACAACAGCACTGAAAAGTGAGGTATGATCTTTTTTCACACTAATGACTGTTGCATCATCCCCATGGTCACATGATCAAAATTTGGACACCAGCTGTCATGCCTGAGGTGGGACTAGAACTCACGGTCTCCTGGTGATTGGCCCAGTCATCTAGTCAGCTTTCATACCTGAGGTGGGACTAGAACTCACCGTCTCCTGGTGATTGGCCCAGTCATCTAGTCAGCTTTCATACCTGAGGTGGGACTAGAACTCCCAGTATCCTAGTTTATAACCTAATGCCAAAATGGCTCCTTTCTGAACGGCGCCATTCCCTTGAGTCAGATGTTCTTCTTGTCTTTTGTATAACCGAGTTATACAAAATGTTGCCAGGTATCAGGAAACCTCTGCAGATCTATTACCGGTTTTCTGCCGATTCCTCAAAAATCCACCCTTAAATTTGACAGCTCTGTTAGAATGGGGCTATTGATTTTAGTAGGAGTTTCTATGAAAAAGCAAAAAATGATAGCCCAGAACCGTTGCCCACTGCCCCTTCAGTTAGACTATTTAAAACAAGTGAGATATATAATCCCATGAACGTTATACAGCCATGTATCAAACTTCTCCTTAATTAATTGCAGGCATTGGAGAGGAGGACAATTTGGCTAGAAGAGGTATTTGTAAGAATGGAAACCTCTCTTCCATTGCCCCCCCATCAAGTCATTGGAACAATCCAACATTTTGTTTTTTTAAGCAAAGGCGCTTCGTCAGTGAAAACCAAACGTTCAGACTGACATCCCTCTGTGAACTCATGTGACGAGGGTAAAAGCAATGTAAATATGTGTGCTGATCCGGAGTAGAAAGGCATGCGTGTTTTGCTGAAATGCAGTGTTGATAAACAGATGTGGTGGGTGTGTTTGTGTGTGTGTTTTAATTCCTGAAATCCAGTCCATTGTTTTCTCCTTGTGTTTCTCCTGAAAGCTGACACTTAGCAACACGGACTCTTGTTTCTCTCCAATTTGGATTTTAATCTGGGTCAAGTGGCTAAAGCATCAGGCTAGCAAGCAGGACATCGTGAGTTCTAGTTCGACCTTAAGGACGAAAGGAGGCTGGGTGACTTTGAGCCAGTCACTGGGAGACTGTGAGTTCTAGTCCCCTTAGACACAGAAAAAGGCTGAGTGACTGAGCCAATCACCAGGAGGCAGTGAGTTCTAGTCCCACTTTAGTCACAAAAACTAGCTGGGTGACTTTGGGCCAATCACCAGGAGGCAGCGAGTTCTAGTCCTGCCCCAGGCACAAAAATCAGCAGGGTGACTTTGGGCCAATCACCAGGAGGCAGTGAGTTCTAGTCCCGCCTTAGGCACAAAAATCAGCAGGGCGACTTTGGGCCAGTCCCTTCCTCTTAGCCCAACCCACCTCATAGGGTTGTTGTTATGGGAAAAACAGGAGGAAGAGGAAGTGTTGGCTATGTTAAGCACCTTAAGTTATTTTTAAGAATAATAAAGACAGGATAAAAATAAATATATAAAACAAAACAAAACATTTGGGGCTCTAATGCAATGCCCTGTGTTGGTTCCGCAAAGGTTAGACTCCCCTTTCAAGGTCAGAAAAATTTCAGCACCAACCTTCATCATTAGGACGAAATAGCCCTGTTGAAACGGGGTCTGTAAGCAAAGTCTTTTGAAACCCATGTTTGTATGCTGGAGTCCTGGTTTCTGGGAGGGAGGAGGGATTGGCAGAACAAAAACGAATTTGGGAGATTAAATCCAGTCCTTGATGTTCATTTCCAAGCAGTTGATAGCCGCCACCCCCCCAAAAAAAGGTTCCTTAAGGAAGGATTTTGCACAAGGAGAATCTTCCTAACAGTGAGAACTATCTCTCACTGTTTCCCTCCGGAAATTGTGGGTGCTGCAACCCTGAAAGTTTTTAAGAAGAGATTGGATAACCGTTTGTCTGAAAGGGTATAGGGCAGTGATGGCTAACCTTTTAGGGACCGAGTGTCCGGATGAGTGGCAGTTAATGAGTCGCAGCTCGTGATGTCACTGCCCGGCGACACTGCTCTCTTCGGAGCATGCACATGGCCCCATGATGTCATCGGCTGGCGCCGCTACTCTCTTTCTCAGCATGCGCATGGCTCCTCTGGCATCATCGCCTGGTGCTGCTACTCTCTTTCTGAGCATGCTCAGCAGCGGGGCGATGCTGGGGCAACTTGGCTCGCGTGCCAACAGAGAGGGCTCTGTGTGCCAGCTGTGGCACCCGTGCCGTAGGTTCGCCATCACTGGTATAGGATTTCTTGTTTGAGCAAGGGCTGGACTAGAAAACCTCCAAGGTCCCTTCCAGCTCTATTCTGATCCTGAAACAGGTACCCCTAACATGAGCGCAGAGGGTAGACCTGCAGCAAAGTAATAAAGTCATGATGCAGTATATTGTCCCTGCTGTTATGTATTAGCTTTAATTGCCTGGAACTGCTGAATCATTGGTTGTATCTGTTGAAATGCCAGACTGCTTGTCTCCAGGGCTGTTAACTTGTGTCCGCGTAGGAACTGTGACTTGGATTCTAGTGGTCGCTGCCTAGCGGTGACCATTATAAATAGTTATTTATTTTATTTATTTATTTTATTAGATTTTTATACCGCCCTTCTCCTCACGGACTTGCTAAACGGCCGTTAGAGCTGCTCTCGTCTGTGTTAAATGAATAAAACCCGTTGCTCTTTCACCTCTGCCTCGTCGATGCCTCACCGATCCCGAAACACAACGGATACAATTAGAAATTAGTGGGTTTTTCCCCCACAATGGAGGTACTCCCTTACAAAGCGTGAACCTTTTGGTGGTCTTAATTGGCCCCTACCTTATTATCTTTTTGGCACTGGGTGAAAACGGGCTTGTTCTTTAGGTACTTTATGAATGTACTTGATGATTATGAATGTATCTTATGATTGTGATCACAGTTTGTTTATTGTGTGTATGTAGTTATTGAGCATGTACACCAGAGACCAATCCCTTGTGTGTCCAGACACACTTGGCCAAAGAGATTCTGATTGTGATTCCTCCGTTCTAACCATCCTTGCGATCTGTTCAAAGCAAGGTAGCTGCACCCTTTCACAACTTCTGATTATTTCTCCGCAAACAGGCCATATTCTGCTGTCGAAGGGGGACGATGAATTCCAGGAAAACTTGCTGCAGAGAAACAAAGCCTAAATATGAGGCACACCCAAGAGAGACAACTGCGTTTCCCTCAATTTACTGGGAGATTTGTAAGTATGGACTCTATGGACATTTGGTGGCATGCTCTTTATTAGATTTAATTTTCTAGGAACAGGGCCAATTCCCTTTCCCTTTCCTTATTTCCTTTCCTTCTGTATTTCCTTTCCTTTCTTTCCTATATCCATTCCTTTCCTATTCCTTTCTCTATTTCCTTTACCTCTCCATTTCCTTTCCTTCCCTATTTCCTTTTCTTCTCTATTTACTTTATTTCCTAATTTTCTTCCCTATTTCCTTTCCTGTTTTCTTTCCTATTTCCATTCCTTTCCTACTTCCTTTTCTTCTCTATTTCCTTCCCTTTCCTTTTTCCTTTCCTTTCCTCTTTTCTTTCCTTTCCTATTTCTGTTCCTTTTCTATTTCATTTCCCTCTCTATTTCCTTCCTTATTTCTTATTCTATTTCCTTCTCTACTTCCTTCCCTATATCCTTTCTTTTCCTTTTCTTTCCTATTTCCTTTCCTTTCCTATTTTCTTTCCTTTCCATTCCTATTTCTGTTCCTTTTCTATTCAATTTCCTTTTCTATTTCCTTTATTTCTTATCCTATTTTCTTCTCTACTTCCTTTCCTATTTCCTTTCCTTCTTTTCTTTCCTATTTCCTTTCCTACCCTATTTTCCCTTTCCTATTTCTTTTTCTTTATTTCCTTTCCTATCCTATTTCCTCTCCTATCCTGTTTCCTTTCCTTCTCTATTTTCTTCCCTTACCTATTTACTTTTCTTCTCTATTTCCCTTTCTTGTTTCCTTCTTTCCCTATTTCGTTTTCTTCTGTATTTTCTTTCCCGGATTCCTTTCCTATTTCCTTTTCGTCTCTATTTCCTTTCCATGTTTCCTTTCCATTCCTATTTCCTTTCCTTTCCTATTTCCTTTCCATTCCTATTTCCTTTCCTTTCCTATTTCCTTTCCTTTCCTATTTCCTTTCCTTTCCTATTTCCTTTCCTATTTCCTTTTCGTCTCTATTTCCTTTCCTCACTTCATTTTCTTTGCTATTTCCTTCCCTATTCCCTCTTCCTCTCCCCCTTCCTCTCCGCCTCCCCCTTCCCACACGGGTGTCTTGGGACGGAGTCTCTCGGCTCATCCTTCTCCATCTCGGTGGGAGATTTGGACCCCGCTCAGATTCGCTCTCTGCCGCTTTTTGGACCAGCCCTGTCTTGTTGCTGTTTACTACCCCGTTCGAGTCAAGATTTACTGCAGTTGAAAGCTCTTCCTTCCCAAAGGACGACCTTGTGCGCTCCCGCCAACCATTTCCAGATGCCCAGGAGCATGTTTTATTTTCTTCTTTTCTGGTACTTTTGGTGGGGTGTTTGCTTGTGGGTCGGTTTTAGCATTAAGGAATTGCCTCGACGCAATGCGGCCGGCTTGCCAAAAGCACGAACAGAGTCCCTTGGCTGGCCAGAGAGATGGGCCTGGTAGGAGTTCCACTTACACAGAATTTATTCTTCAGAGCAACCAGGGATTCACGTTCCTGGTTAAATGAGTCGCTTCTGGAGCCGGGAAGGAGAGTGGAGGTAGCCTAGCAAGGGCCCTCCCGGTGTCCTCCCAGCGATCTGTTGAAGGCTGTTCTTAGAGAAGAACATCTCTATCACTCAGGGTTGAACGGTGGGATTTCTTGGCGCTCTCCGAGCTTGGTGGCTTTCTTGCAGATGTTTCATGACCCAGCTAAATAACATCATCAGTGCTAGAAGGGAGTGAGGTTTGAAGAGCGGAGGAGGAGGAGCAGGAGGAGGAGCAGGAGGAGCCGGAAGAGGAGGAGCAGGAGGAGGAGCAGGAGGAGGAGGAGGAGGACTGCGGGGTCCTTGGCGCTCTCTGAGCTTGGTTGTTTTCTTTCAGATGTTTCATGACCCAGCTAGGTAGCATCATCTGTGCTAGAAGGGAGTGAGGTTTGAAGAGCGGCGGAGGAGGAGCAGGAGCAGGAGGAAAAGGAAGAGGAGGAGGAGGAGGAGGAGCAGGAGGAGGAGCAGAAGGAGGAGCAGAAGGAGAAGCAGGAGGAGGAGCAGGAGGAGGAGGAGGAGCAGGAGGAGGAGGAGGAGCTGGAGGAGGGGGAGGAGGACTGCGGGGTCCTTGGCGCTCTCTGAGCTTGGTTGTTTTCTTGCAGATGTTTCATGACCCAGCTAGGTAGCATCATCAGTGCTGGAGAGTATGGTCTTTGCTACCTGTTTATACAAAACAGCTTGCCCTGCTGGTGTTACATATAGAAAAACCACACGTACACACCATTCCAAAAAGACAATACAGAAAGCTGCAAAGGAAATAAAAAGACCAGGACACAATCGATGCTGGGATAAGCCGGGTGTGGTCAACATAGCCCGATGGGGGAATTCTGGGACTTGAAGTCCACACATATTGGTTGCGAAGGCTAAATGTGGTACCAATGAGAAACCTTGTAATAGAGAGTTGTTTGACGAAGCAAACTCGGATCCAGAAGAGGCATTTGCCTACTTACGGGTAAGGTTACAAGTAGTTCTCGACTCACCACAATGAAGCCCAAAATTTACGGTGTTAAGTGAGATATTTAAGTTAGTTTCCCTCCATTTTATGACTTTCCTAGCCACAGTTGTTAAGTGAATCATTGCAGTTGTTAACTTAGTAACACAGTTGTTAGGCGAATCTGGCTTTGGCTGGTCAGAAGATCGCAAAAGCAATTCACATGACTCCAGGACACGGCAACCGTCGTAAATATGAGCCAGTTGCCAAGCATTCACATTTTGATCACATAACCAAGGGGTCGTAAGTGTGAAAAATGGTCATCGGTCACTTATTTCAGTGTTGCTATAACTTTAAACGGTCACTAAATGAACTTTTGTAAATCGGGGACCACCTGTACATCAAATACAGCCTCAGAATGAGCTGAAACAATCGGAAGAAAGCCCAGTGTATGAAGTGACTGATGAAAGGAACAAAATTGGGGTTTTTTAACAATTTTTTTTTGTTAAATATAAAAATGGAAGATGAATAAGTCAAAGAAACAACGATAACATGGGCAAAGAATTTTGGATATAATATAAGTCTAGACAGATGGCAAAAATGATGGGAAATCAACTATAGACTGACAAAATCAACAGCATATAAAGAGAATGTATATAAAATGTTTTATAGATGGCAGGTGACACCTATAAGAATGGCAAAAGTGCTTAAAGATGTATCAGATAAATGTTGGAAATGCAAATGTAATTCAGGCACTTATTATCATATGTGGTGGACTTGTAAATATGCAAAAAATATTGGAATAGAATTTGTATTTGGCTAGGAGAAATATTAGGGATACAGATAGAGTTTAAAGCTTAGGTTTTTTTAAATTAGGCATGATACCAGAAAAATTTGATTAGCAGTACATTTTTTTTACTTAATTAGATTTATATACCTATATATTTATATATCTGAATTTAGTTATAGATATAGATATAGATATAGATATAGATATAGATATAGATATAGATGTACATGTACATGTACATGTACATGTACATATATTTGACAATACATGTATTAATAAAGGCAAGGATTGTTTTTGCACAAAACTGGAAAAAAGAAGAAATAATAAAGAAAATATTAGACTGTGCAGAAATGGATAGATTGACTATGAGAATGAAAGAAAAAGAAGATTCAGATTATTTTCAAATTTGGAACTTATTTTCTATATGGTTTGAAATAGGAATGAAGGCATAAGAATCAAGATGTATTAGAAAAGGTTAATAATATATTTGATTTTTTTGAGATTGGTGAATTGTATAGTCAGATAGCTGGTTTATGTTGAAATATTTACTATGCTTTAATATACATAATAAAAAGTTTACCAAAAAGGTCTTTAAATTAAAATGGCTAAATTATTTGTTTCAGATCTGAATTTATAATCTTGAGCATCAACATTTTAATTAAAGATTATATGGATAATGCTAATAAACATTAAGATAAATAATTTTAACTTATCAAAAAAAGGCTTTCTAATTCTTTTTGTTTCAGGTAAAGGTATTTGTATATTGTGTTGAATAGATATTCTGATATCCAGCTATCTTTTTTCTTTTTTTCTCTTTCTCTTTCTCTTTCTTTCTCTCTGCCACCCATCACATAAGAAGGGACTCTGTGGTTTACAACAATAATTTTTGCATTACTGTTGTTAATTATATTTATTTTAAATCGCTACTTCCCTTGTAGGACATAGAATAAGCTGTGCAGATCCTACTAAAGCATCAGCAGTTTGGTTTATGCTGAGGCTGTTTTCCTTAGGTATAGTGAAATTTGCAATAGCAGTAAGAAAATTATGGTAATAAAATAGTTTGTGTGTTGAGTTTAAAGTGATACATAGTGGATAAGATGGAGCCTCTGTGACTATCTCAGGAGAAAAGTGGGAGGTGGAGCAAATGGTGATGGTTGGTTATTATTAAAACCATCCCTGACATCCTTTTGGAGTAGTGTGAAGTGTGAATCGGCAATTTGATCATAGTAGTCCAGGTACTCTACTCCTGTTGGGATGGCTGTTCAAATATACATAAAAAAGATGGTGTGGAAAAAACGTTTCTCTGGTACTTTTTAAGACTTTCTCAATTCTGTCACTTTAACATGAAATCCATGCGAAGTCAGTGCACCCACTACATATACATCCACTACAGATGTGGAACAGGGCACCATCAGTGTATTTTATCAGATTCCAAAGAAACTGTAGAAAAATTAAACTAGAGCCTGTGATCAATAATAGATGAAATGAAGATACATTGAGATTAAATTCAGACCTGAAATTAAATTCAGATCAGAAATACAGTTGCAGGTACATTATTCTCCCGTAATATTAAGTAGTATGTGGCCTTTTTGGATGGGGTTTCGCTTCCTCTTGAAGGTCATAATTCAGACATGCAAATCAAAATCTTTATTACGGTCATAGACCATGATAGGAGTTTAGACACTAAACTGGATGCTCAACTGGCTTTAGTGAT
>JANHFO010061386.1:0-10287 GCA_032468095.1 Pareas carinatus
TCCTTCCTTCCCATAATGTAATCATATAAGAAAATAATGCAGTTAAGCAGATTGAAAAGTACTGGCTAGTTGCATTTATATTCTGAATTGTTGTGCAACAGTTGCTCGATTCCTATAGGCTTTTTTTTTTACAAAAATGTATTTATTTATTTTATTATTTAGACTTAGATACCGCTTAACAGTGCTTTACAACCCTCTCTAAGCAGTTTACACAGTCAGCCTATTGCCCCCAACCATCTGGGTTCTCATTTTACCGACCACAGAAGGATGGAAGGCTGAGTCAACCTTGAGCCAGTGAGAATCAAACTGCTGAACTCGATGGCTAATGGCAGATGGCAGTCAGCAGAAATAGCCCGCGGTGCTGCTTTTAACCACTGCACCATCCTGGCTCTTTGGCTATGGTGACCAACAGGCATGAAATTAATTGTAACTGAAAAATGATTCTGTGACAGAATGTGATGAAATTATACCGGCTGGAAGGAACCATCATTAGAGCTTTGAGTGCAGCCCTCTGCTTCAGTCCCTCCCGGGGTTTGAAATTTAAACATTTCTGACATGTGGTTGTCTAGCGTCCACTTAAAATAATTTCTGATGAAGAGAACCTACTGCATCTCTGAGGAATTGGCTCTATTTCTAAATGACAGGTAGTCCTCAACTTACACTTTACAGTTCATTTAGTGGCTGTTCAATGTTACAATGGCACTGAAAAAAGTGACTTGTGAATGTTTTTCAGTTACAACCGTTACAGTATCCCCATAATCATGTGATCAAAACTCAAATGCTTGGCAACTGGTTCATACTTCTGACCGCTACTGTGTCCCGGGGTCTTGTGATCCCCTTTTGCGACCTTCTGACAAGCAAAGTCAACGGGGAAGCCAGATTCACTTAACAAACATGTCACTAACTTATCAACTGTGGTGATTCCCTTAACAGCTGTGGCAAAAAAGGTCATAAATGGGGGAAATCTCGCTTAACAAATGTCTCACATAACAACAGAAATTTGGGGCTCCCTTGTGGTTGTAAGTCGAGAACTACCTGTACTAAGCAAAGAATAGCTCTAGAACTATGTTCCAGGTTAGGAATTTCTCATTCTGTTCAGCTTTTACCTGTCTGTATTTGTCAGTGCTACGATTTAACAATTATGACTTGGCAGTCATTTTCATTTTGTGTACCATATCTCCACAGATCAGGATTTAGAGTTACCTGCCCCTTTAATTGCATCTTGCCAAGCTGTAATAATTAAGCTTTCACCTCTGTGACAGTGTTTCTTGGTATTTCCAGATTGTATGTATTCTTTTTAGTATTTTTTTAAATTAACCCCCACCTCAATGGGCCTCAAAATCTCCATAACCTATCATGATGAATATGGATATATTTTGCTTAGTGCCTCACTCCAGCTAAAATCCTATGATCACTTCCTTGGACCTAAATATCACTTCAGAGATAAACTGATCTTTATAGTCATATCAGTTTGATGTGCTTGTGCATAAATCCATTCCTTCTAATTTCTGATTCGATCAGCAATTTTTTTAAAAAAAAATCCCACACAAAATTGTTCTTCTCTATAGAAGTATTTACACCCCACTAGTTGCCAAATGTATTTTTGTCAAAGTTTATAAGTATGTATTTTAGCCCCAAACATTCAATTTTACAAATATTTGTATTCTTCACACAAAATTTCCTCACTATGTAGGAGACATTGTCAATCAAAGAATAGCTCTGTTCTTTGTTAGTCCAGGAAATGCGGACAATTAAAAACTTAGACTAAATAAAATGCCCAAATAGTCCTCTTTCTGAGTGGACAAATGTAATATTAGCAACTGTGATTGAAGTCAAAATACTCATCGGTAATTCAGCAGTCAGTAAGACTGGAGGTAATAACATTTGATTATTATATGCTGACTGGGGAATTCTGGGAATTGAGGTCCACCCACCTTAAAGTTATCAAGGTTGGGAAACCCTGTCCCAATTCCTAGTCAATTAGTAAGCTGCATGGGATTGATGGGAGTTGGAGTCCAATAATACATGGAAGTTCACAGCTGTTCTTCACTATTCTATGTCAGTAAATGTTTCTTCTCTCTTTTCTCTTTTATTGTTTCCAAAGTTTCCAAATCTAAGTAGCAATAGTTGCTAGCAAAAAGATAAATCTCATATGTATGTGAAAAGAGTCTTATATTTTTTTTTTGATGGGGGTCTTCCTGACAGCTGTTATATTGTCTGGTTATTTACAATTTTATATTACTTATTTATGTATCAAATACATAAATACATCTCACAGAGACGAGACCCCTCATTTTCTGATTATAATTGCTGTGCTTGTTCTGTCTCTAGCACAGCTTTAGTCTTGGTGTGCAAGACGTAAAAAGCAATGGCACATATTTACACACAGTTCAAAAAAAGTTTGGCTGCGCTAAAAATTATGCTGCAGAATTTTGAAGCACAGGCGAGAATCAGCAGGTGATTGGGCTCTAAAAATAGTTTTGTTTGTGTTGAGAATAAGCCTGTGCCTGTTGGCACAAAGTCACTGGTGTATCTTTGCATTGAAATACACCCAGGGGAAAATGCAAGGGCTCCATACAGGCAAGATACAGGTGCTCAACGTACAGCCATTTAAGTTACACTGTCACTGAAGAAAAAGACATGCAGCCAGTCCCAACACTTAACGCCTGTCATACCAAAAATGTGGATGCTTGGCAACCAGCATATATTTACAAGAGTTGCTGCATCCCAGGGTTATGTAATTGCCATTTGCAACCTTCTGCCCAGCATCCAACAAACAAAAGTCAGTGGGGGAAACTGAATTTACTTAATGACTTTTTGATTCACTTAGTAATTTGCTTAACAACTGTAGCAAAAAAGAAGGACCTAAATCCGGGTGCAATTCACTTAACGATCGATATCCTGGTCCCGGTTGTGACTGTTTGTTGAAGACCATTTGTAGACTTGGTCTCAGTTGCGGTGTTGTTGTTCCACATTGCTGTAAACTCTCCAGTGAATGGGACAAAGGAAGGAGAAAATATAGCTGTACACTAGTTGCTGAAAGGTTACACAATCCTTTTCCTGAACTCGGAATGTAGTAGAAATAAAAAACCAGATTTGTCAGATATTGGCCTTAGCAGCCCAATTCTTCCTTCATGGTTGTTTGTAGATTAAGACTGACATAACACAGAATAGCAGAGTGGAGAGGAACCTTGGAGGTCATCTAGTCCAACCCCCTGCTTGAGCAGGAGACCCTTTACACCATTTCAAACAAGTGATTGTCCAGTCTCTTTTTAAAAGCCTCCAGTGAAAGCAAGCTATTCCACTGTTAATTGTTCTCACTGTTAGGAACTATTTCTCCTTAGTTCTAGGTTGCTTATCTCCTTGATTAGTTCCCACCCATTGATCCTTGTCTTGACTTCAGGGGTTTTGGAGAATAGCTTGATCCCCTCTTCTTTGTGGCAGCCCCTTAAATATTAGAACATTACTATCATGTCTCCCCTTGTCCTTCTTTTCATTAAACTAGACATACCCAATAGACCACAGGGTAGAAAAATAGACATGAATACACACAGAGCCATGAAGGACAGAAAAGAGCCAGTGTTTCTGGCACATTTTTTCAAGTTTTTTTAAAAAAAAATTCAAGGAAGGTACAAGAATATTGAAATGAGCACAAAGATACATTTTAATGATGCTCTTCCGTTAGTTTTTAAAGAATCTTGTTTGGATGTAGATGGTAATTTGGTAGATAGGTGAACCCGTCACATTTCAGCCATGATTCAACATCATATTTTACGGTGGTTGCCATTTTATGAGGCTGTTTACCTGATGCTTTAACTCGTGCTAAAATGGTAGTTATGTGGTATTTTTAAAATGAACATTATGAAGACAATTGCTAAATCAAACAGTTATAGTGCTAGGATAGAATGGCTGTAACTCAACATTTTAACGAGGCGCTGTTTTTCTAATGCAGCCAAAAGAAATGAACATCTGTGGTTTTTGTTTTCATTCCCTCGGCATTGTCAAACAAGCAGACAAAAAGCGCAGGAACCCTGATAGCTTGGAATGCCAACTGCAGATCCTTTTACATCCCATAATATCTGGAAGGTTGCCTTGCACAGCCACCTGTAGCCGTGATGAGTCACATTTGCTCCATTTTATGTGGAATGTGTGTGTGGAGAAAGTATTCAGGAAGTTTCTTCAGCTCCTTTTTCTCCCAACCAGCAAATATCATGAGCCTTTTACTGATCTAGAATAAACACCAGCTGAATAAGACTGTGTTGCATCGTCTTCAGAACAAAATGAATGGTTTTGACATTTGCTTCTGGTTTTTACCATCAGAACCTACTTCCTGCTGGATTTCCAATATATTGTAGATAAGATACCTTCAGCAAGGATTCCATTTGATGTCGCTCAAAACACATTCAGGAAGGTAGAGTCCTAAATTGCTGATAAATTTCAGATTCGGCCTTAAGACCGTTGTTTATTAGATCAATACAAAGGTAAAAAAAATAGTTTATCTTTTTGAGTTCTTTATTAAAAATTTTATCCAATATGAGGCAAGCAAGCAAATGCATTTTAGATCATTTTAAAACTCAGAGACAGCATTTGGTCAGACAAGTGAAGACTGCATGTATTAACATTAGAGTTTCCCCTTTTAGATTACATAGAAAGGAAAAAAAATAAATGAATATTTTTTAGTTGATGTTGGTTTGGAATTAGGGTCCCAGAGGTAATCTGGGGTTTCTCCTGGACTCATAACTCCTGCTTGAGAAGCATGTAGCAGTCATGTCCAATAGAGTTTTTGGACAACTGCGTATTGTGCACCAGTTACATCCTTTCCTGGACTCAAAATTCCTGCTCAGCATCACTGATGCCCTTGTCACCTCCCATCTTGACTATTGCAATGTGCTGTACATTGGGCTTTCCTTGAAAAGCATGCAGAAGCTCCATTTGGTTCAAAATGCAGTTGGTCCACATAGTTTTGTACAGATTCAGCCTTGCCCATATGGCATCTCTCCTGTAAAAGCTGCATTGGCTGCCAATTTGCTTACAGGTGTAATTCAAGGTGCTGGTTGTCACTTTTAAAGCCCTTAGCTGAAGGACCATCTCTCCCCAGTTACACCCACCCGACCCACCAGAGTAGGGAGGCAGGGAATGTTCCAAGTTCCTTCTCCTAAAGAGGTACATCTGGTGGGACCCTAAAGAAAGGCCTTCTTCATGGTGGCTCCCTCCCTTTGGAACATCATTCCCGCAAAGATTAGACTGGCCCTCACTTTGACACTCTTTTGCAAGGCCTGGTTTTTCCAATGGGCCTGTGAAACTCAGAGTGGGATGGAACCTATCAAGTAGCTTGTTTGACTGATTGCTGTTGCTAGGGAGATGCGGGATTATTGTTTTTATGGTTGTATATTGAGTTTTTATTTTTGTAAGCTGTCCAGAGTCGCTGAGGGTGAGTGGATATCTATATAACTTTTCTAAATAAATAAATAGGGATGATATGCAGGCCCAAAGCCTGCAGGGATCCAGGAGGTCATGGGGCTGGGTACACACCACACATTTCTGCAGTTGGTCATAAGGTGGCCAGATTGCCAAGGATCCAGATTTGTTTCACGTGACTATGTGGGCACTCCAGCAACTGTTGTAAGTCCCTTCGTTCAGCACTGTCATAATTGTGCAAAGCCGTTGAATGAATGGTTGCAAGTTGAGGACTGCCTGTGCCATAACTTCACAATAATGGTAATGTTAGTACTTGTGGTTAATGCTTCTTGTCTATCTCAAAGAGCTGAGAGACTGATCTTGATGTTTGCAAGCTAGAATTTCTCACAATTAGACTCATGTCTCAGATCCCTAGTACTGGGACATATCTGCCATAGTCGTTCCATTGCAAATTTCCCAGGTGGAATACAAAACCTGAGGATCCATCAATTAGTGTATGGTAAACATGCCACGTATCCCAGTTAGAATCTTTGAAAAACAATTTAATTAAGAGGCAGCAGATTACAGTGATGCTACTCAAGCTTTTGAGAGAAAACAAAGCATCTGCATATTTTTTTCCATTTTGGTGATGCTTCCCAATACGGTTTTTCATTCATTTGCTCGTTTGTGTGTTTTAAAAATTTATAAGGTTGTCCAGCTCTGTAACTCTGAGCAGCACACAATAAACCAATTATACAATACAATTAAAATATCCCAAATACTGAACAGGACCTGCCACCCACTCACTCCAAGGCCTGAGGAAATAGTCAGGTTTTTCCATGTTCTTTTGAACAGAGCCTGTGTGAGGACCAGAACTGAACAATCTGTCTTGCTCGTAAATTGTTAGAGGGGTCTGTGGAACAGTCTGATCAAATAGACAGCAAATCCTACGAGTTAATTGGCTATATAAATATGATTGATTGTTAAATAAATGTAAATAAGTACTAAGGAAGGTTTATTTGGACACAAGCATCTCTCTAATTTGGTGTAAATAGCTCAACTCTTGAAAACTCAGAGAATGCAGGTTTTTGCATTCTCAACATTTCTTTACCTCTCTGTCTGCTACAGTCACAGTATACAAATAAAAAACTGGATTTAAATCAGTGATCTTGGGATAAGATGGATAGTGCAAAGGAAGCATCCAGGTCAATATGGAGCATCCATGGAAAATTTCCTTCTGGGTATATGAGAAGTGATGGAAATAGCAATAACCAGCATCTCAATAACATTTAAATAATGTAGTAATAAGGAAATATTGCATGAAGGTTTGGTTGCCTAGAGTGGACAGAAAGAAAAAAGCACATTTTAATTTGTTTTCCTTCTTTGCCCTTTGATCTTGCTTGATTAGCAATACTACCAGCCTACATCAGGCTATCAAAACAAGGGAAGCTCAGTCCTGTTCAACAGCTAAGGTATGACATAATGTCAGAATTATGCCACAAATTAAAATAAGGATTTTGTGATTATAAATAAAGATCTTCTAATTAAGATGACAGTAATCCAGGTTATTAAAGAGGTAATGGGGGGGGTGATGGCTTTAAAGGGGGGAAACGAATCGAGCAGATCGTGGAAAGTAGGCAGATTTTTCTCTTTTAGCAACATGTAATTTATGAAACTACCAAGATGTTTTCTACTATATATATATGTAACACAACAAATTCTTATTATAATAAGTTTGGAACTGAGCTGTTCGATAAATTTTGAAAGCCACTAGAAATATTAGATTCCTTTGAAGCTTTCACTAAAGGTTTCCTCTCACAATTTTATAGAGGAAAGGAGGTTCGCCCCTAAAGAATTCAGAGAGGCTGCAAGTAGCAGTTTTTGAAGTAATACGCAGGATTATCCTTTGATTTTTCAGTTCAGTGAGGCTACAATGTGGAATTCAGGCATAATACTGTTGGAAATTTTGTTTTACCAATCCATTGTTTCAATTGTCTTTAATTGTGGCTGCTGCTCATTTTGTTGAACCTTTTGAACCATTTACTATCTTGTAAATCTGCAAAATGAAGATCTGAGGTCTGGATTTCAGAATTGTGCTGCAAACGAATTTTGCTCTGAATTTTTGTGCATGAAGGTCAGATACAGTTTCTTCTGACCTATCAGATCTTTGCAGTTCTAGTTGAATAATGGGGTAACCATCCATTTTCCATATCTCCTAGACGTTTTAGAAGCAAATGTGTGTATGCTCTATCACAGTGGTGGCAAACCTATGGCACGCGTGCCAGAGGCGGCACTCAGAGTCCTCTCTGTGGGTATGCACGCCATTGTCCCAGGACAGATTTCTTTACTAGAAATCCAGACATGGGGCTCCCCCCCCCTTCTCCACGTGCGCCTGAGGACACTTCTGACATCACCTGCCTCTCTGCTCAGCAGGCCAATGGGAGCGCTTCCTCCCTCTCCTGTCTGGGGTAAATGCAGGAGGCTCAAATGCAGCATGGAGTCTGTGGCGAAGGTGAGAGAGGAGAGGAAATTGGAGGGGAGCAGAGCTCACAGTGGGCCGCAGAACCTGGGGTAGGCCGCAGTTGGGCAGGGAGGCACAGGAGGGTCACCAACGGCCACGGGGAGGGGTGTGTTGCTCTGTTGGCACTTCACGATAAATAAGTGGCTTTTGGGTTGCAGTTTGGGCACTCGGTCTATAAAAGGTTCGCCATCATTGCTCTGTCGCAAAGATAGATAGAAAAACAAAACAAAATCAGTTAATGGCACGGCATTATGCAAGTTGTATTTTCAAAAAGTCTATATGGGTAGTCTTCGACTTACGAACATCGTTTAGTGACCATTTGAGGTTACAAAGGTGCTGCTAAAGTGACTTACTGCCATTTTTCACATGACCGTTGCAGCATTCCCATTGTCACATGATCAAAATTCAGACACTTGACAACTGACTCCTGTTTGTGACAGTTTTAGTGTCCTGGGGTCATGTGTGACTTTCTGACAAAGCGAAGCAAAGTCAATGGGGAACTTAGATTCATTTAACAACTGTGTTACTAACTGAACAACTGCAGTGATTCCCTTAACAACAGTGACAAGAAAGATTGTAAAATGGGGCACAACGCACATAATCACTGTCTTGCTTAGCAACAAAACCTTTCGGGCTCAGTTGTGGTCGTATGTCAAGGACTTACCTGTGCAAGACACAAGATTATCTTTTTCTTAACATCCCATTGTTGATGACATCAACTCCTTGCACATATGACTTTTTTTTTCACTACTAAGGATGCCATAGATGAGTGGAAGTGTTCGCAGATGCCTCTCTGTTTCTCATCTGGTCTATTATTAATTGAGTCAACTGAGTGTTTATAATACAAAGGGGTTTCTCTTCCTTTCTCTCTGTCTCTCACACACATATATTCTCCTTTCTATTCTTCAAGATATTATTTAGTTATTTATACAGACGGGAAGCTTTGCTTCTTAACTTCTCACGTGTTTTTTAATCTAGTTTTTATTTCACTGTAGCCACCTATTTCAACATAATGATTTGGGGGGATGATCTGATAACTTGTAAAAACATAGCAAATCACAATATAGAATGAGAAGCTGTTGGTGTTGGTGGGGGCCTTTGAGATGCTTCTTTTTGAAACATCTTATAAGGGCAAAAATTTATTCCACTAGGATTTTCCCAATGCGGCACCCAGGGGACTACCTTCATATACTGAAAAAGTATAACAACAGCATTCAACTGTTTTTTAAGATAAGATAAAGATAAGATAAATTTTTATTTATACCCCGCCCTTCTCCCGAAGGACTCAGGGCGGCTCACAGGCAACGTAAAAGCAAAAGGAACACTTGAGCTTTTTGCTCTTTTGTTATAAAACTTGGTCCTTCCTTTCCCTCCTCTCTCTCTGTGGATATACTGTATACATCTGTATGTCATATATGGGTGATTGTGAGGCAGTAAATGGAGCAGGCTTGTACCAAAGGTGGGTGGGAATCACTGATGTTCAAATTGGAATTCTGGTTGGTGAATCTTGGAAGTACAAGTAAAAACCAACAAAGCTGCTTCCAGGAGTTCACCCCTGGATTGCAGAATAAAATTATGCAGGCAATGTATTCTGGCATGCTGCTCTGTGCTATATTATAAGTGGTCAAGGCTTTTGCCAATAATACTGTATATATCTTCCAGGACCTTTTAACCAAGATTTGTGTATGTATCTTGATAATGTTAACTGGATATGGATTGACATACATCTTAAATGACCCGAAATAAGATATCTGTTTGGTTATCTTAGATGGTGACCTTTCATTCTCTGCAATGTCTTTTCCTAATGGCCTATTCTAAAAGGTTGCTGAGATGATTGATGACCGAGAAATTCAAGACGGATGTGGTTCATCTTTCTTAAGTCCGATTTTCTTAGTAGTGAAACTGGAGTAAGAGTTGGCGCAGACACAGGAGAAATTAGGTCACTTATACTTACCTTCACTTCACTTTTTCAGGCCAGGAGCTGTATGTAGCCTCGCTCACCAGTTCTGGATAGTAAGCATTTCCGTAGTTTTATGATGTTCTAAATCAGTGGTTCTCAAACTTTTTCAGTCCACCGCCCCCCTTGGTGCTACAGACTCTTCCTCAGTGCCCCCCACCCTCTATAAATAGCATTATTTGGAATAACGGTTTGCACGACCCACTAAGGCAGTGGTCGGCAACCTTTTTGACCTCGAGGACTACCAAATTCACAATTTCAAATCCCGAGGCCCACCAATATGAATTTTTTAAAAAAGGTACATACATTTGTAAAATAATGATCAGAAAACTTCCATTTTATTAATACGAAAGGCACTTATTTAATATAACAAAATTTTAAAAAGCTTATTTAATTATAACAAAATCATAAA
>JANHFO010061422.1:0-10285 GCA_032468095.1 Pareas carinatus
TCAATACCTGAGATTTAAGTTTGAAAGGTGATGAATAAAATGATGCAGAATGATGCAGAATAGCTTTTTATAATACATCTTTAAAAGCAGTAAGGAAGAAGGCAAGGCAAGACAGGGGTTGCCCTGAACATTGCTTATATGTTAAACAACGTTTCCAGTTTAAGCCCTCTAGGTGTCATGAATCATAAATGCTCACCAACCCACTGCACATTAGCTGGGAATTATGAACATTGCAGTCTTAAATATGTGAAGGACCCAAACGGGAAAGATTTTCTGAAGCAAAATCAATGCACAAATCAGTAAAAAGAGCTCAATCAAGGAATTAGAACTATAGGTTACTCTTTGCTGCTCACATTTACATCGTTTTCCTCAGCTACCTAAACTATATATATTACTATATATATCATAAATATATATAAACAGTACAAATGTAGCCACTTCAAATATGAGAAAACCAAAATCCAGGGTAAATCTTCAAATTTCAGATGTTTTTAGGAATATAATCTCCTAACTTTTGATTACATTGCATTGTGGGCATCATACAGTACATTTTTCAGCTGAAATCACAGTTAGCATTTCTTTAGCATTTATTTATTTATTAAATGTATTGACCGCCCATCTTACCACAAGGTAACGCTGGGCGGTATGCAATATTAAAAAATAAATAAAATGTTACAAAACCTATATACAATAGGAACTAAATAATAAAAAATATAAATACACAACTCAAACAAAAAGATGAGAAGGGAGGGGATAGGATGAGCAAGGGGGGAGGTGGGATCTGGTACTAGCCTGTCAACTACTCCCAATGTGAAGACCCCACATTGGGACCTCAAGTTCGCTGGCAGAGCCAGATCTTAAGCTCTTGCACTTCAGAAGGTCAGAACTAACCTCACTCTAGGTGGTGGCCAAGATGTTCCAAAGGGAGGGTGACCCAGTTTCTCTTGTTTCCCTAACCGTTTGTCATTGGTAAGGGTTTAAAGCCCTAGAGCAGAGGTTTTCTATCTTTTTCAAGCTGCGGATCCCAAAACATGTCATTGCTACATGGCAGACCCCATTCTCACACATTCAACTAATTACTAATCAACAATTCATGTATGTTACTTTTTCAAATTATTCTTGACCTTTCTGCGGACCCCCTGGCAACTTGTAATGAACCCCAAAGGGTCCCCAGACCACAGATTGAAAAGCTCTGCCCTAGAGAACAAGAATAGATATTTCTTCACTCCCAAGTGGACATGCTCTCCAGCCCTCCTTCCGCTGACTGAAATTGCACAGCATAACTTTGGTTTTCCTCATTGCTGAAAGAATAGAGGATCAGTTTCTGTTTCGGCTACCTTCCTTCCACGAATCCTCTTTGAAGCCATGGCAGTCAGTTCAATTTTCCTGCTAACAAAAATTTATACATACCTTGAGGCTGCCCTCCGACAGTGTCACAATAAGGAGGAAAATATTTGTTTTAACACCAATATAACTAAGCATGACTTCAGCTTGTTTCACCGATAGGCTAGGGGACAAGATGAAGGCAACGTCATGGAGAGAAGTAGGACAGAAGAAAGGTATGGCCCACTGCCAAGCCATGTTTGTCTTGTGGTTAGATTTTCAAGAAGGGGGAAAGTCCTCTCTTCTGCTGTTCTCAAGCCCACACGATGTGACTTAACGAATGACTCATTTGATCACAGAGTAAACCTCCCCAGGTGGAACGATTCAGACAGCGTGTTGCCCTCTCTTCTGATTTCTTCTTCAAGTCATCCAGTCACCCCCACCTACCGCTGGGATACAAATAGAAACTAAAGTCACCCACCAAGCTTTAAAAGTTGCCTATTCAAAGCAATTCAAACGTGGGCAGCTTCAAACTTAAACAGGTTGTTCTCCTTCAAACTCACTTTTTCCATCAGAAGATTATTAAGGACTGAAATAGATGCAACACTTAAGACCACAGAACAGATCTAGCTTTTTTTTCCCTCCCCTCCTTCTAAAGGTATTCACAGAGAATCCCCCTGCCTGTTCTGTAAATAAGTGAGGAGGGAGTTGGTTATGAGTTTCATTAGAGATGAAGATAAAGAGGAAATGTTTTATCCTCTCACCCGGGGCCATTTTCCTAATGAGTTACCCATGCATAAATAAACATGCAATAGTGAATTAATCCAATTGTTTGAATATATTGTGAGGCTAGTTGCTTCACACATTTTACATAAAATGTACTTGGCTAGTTTATGAATCAGTGTGGTTTGTGTGAAGGCACAAATGAACTGGGTACTGAAAGGCCTAAGTGAAGAATAGCAATTGTCGACTGTCATGGATAAGTAGATATCAAGTCCATGATATCTATTATTTTTTTACTTTTCATTCTCCAATCAACGAGAAGTTTTTCAGACATTTAAAGTGTACAGCTCTGTTTCTTGAATATTTAGGCACAAAGTGTTCATTTGCAAAGTTGCATTTTCCTTTGTTTTTTTAAAGCAATGCAACTTCTAAGTATAGTAGTCAGATATATTTCAATATGGGACTTCATGGACTTTGAACTTTTCCAAATTTAACTTTAAAACCTTGTGGTTTTTTCACTAAGGAAAATACATTTCCATTTCTGTAAGTGACAATGTTATAATATCCCAAAAATGTTAAATTCAGGAGTATAAATTTTATTAATTATTGCCTTCCTCAGCACTTATATTCCCTAATTCAAAACTTAACTATTCTATTTTATTACCTATTTCTGATATTTACCCATATTTTTTCCACTTTCTTCTATTTTTATCTTTAGTACTGGAAGACATTTCTCTATCTGAGATTGTACATATTGTTATTCCACTGGGTACTTTTACAAACAATTTGATTAATCTATAAAGTTCCTGAGAATAATAAACTATACCCAGGTTTAGTATGTTGTATAAATTTAATTGTTAAGTCATACCATAACAACGCTTACATATGTTTGAAATTCTGTGCATACACTAAAGAACATATAAACAGTTAATAATTTTATTATCCAATTATGAAGTAAACACAGTGTTTTTAGAATTTATATCACCTTTACTATATTAAATTTTGCAGAATACAAACCATTTCCTATTTATTTTATTTTCATCTGTCAAATCTCACATTGGTATTTATAATCATTCAGCTATTTTTTTTAAAAGCATGAATTAGACTTTAAGTACGTCATCTATATTTCATAGCCCTGAAAATATCAACCAAGAACCACAATTATTTTAAATATCTGTCTGCTAGTTACATTTATGAGATGTTATTAAAATAATAATAATACAGAAATTTAAATACTGCTTTGGGTTCATCCTACATTTTCCACAAGATGGCAGTGTCTACTTTGTGCAATCGGATAGTTTCCAAGGTTAGTTAAGAGCTTATAATATTTCTCTGAAGCGAAGCAGCATGTATAAAAAAAACACAAGAGTCACATGACTAGAATATTACCATCAGGCTGGTTACAAAATACTGAAGCACTGGAAACATTCTAGATTGAGAAAATAGTGGTCTCAAATTTTAAAAGGAAAGGTATAAGCAAGTAGAGAATCAGAAAAAAAGTAAAATGCTTAACACTAGATCAACCCAAATATCTATAATTTTGATCCAGCATCTGACTGAACTTCTCTGGACTCAGAAGCTTGGCTGGTACTTGAATGGGAAATCACCAGGGACTGTCAGAGCTATAGGTTAATCTAGGAAGCAGAAAAACATCTCAGAGGGCAGTAGCAAAGCATTTCCGTACTGAAGAAAAGAAAAGGTTATTCATTTATTTGATTTGATTTATATGGAGCTATCTACTGTATGAAGTTGTAAAGAAGGAGAAGAAGAGAATGACCAGGAGCAAGATGAATGGACTCAGTTACAAGGGGGATGGATACATGATTGGCAGATCTGAAGGACTAAATTAGGGGCAATTCATTATGGGGGAAAAAATCTATGTGGTCACTAGGAGTTAACCTTGATTTAATGGCACATAATTAATCTATCACCGATAAAATCATCAAGAGCTGAGGACAGCTTGAAGAAAACTTAACATTTTGTCCAGTTGATGGCTTTTCTGCTCTGAAGGAATCAGTTATGGCACTAGTTTATTTACATAAACTAGTGCCATATTTAATTCAAAGGTATCTCCACAGATCCAGTGGCCTTTAAGAGAAAACTATACAAAAGCCACTTCTATCAGAGTATGCAAAGATATATTTAGATTTTTTTCTTTATGTTATTGTAGTTAATTCATATTAACAACTGCTTGCCAACTAAAGGCAGCTATGTTTCTTCTCAGAGGCAACTAAATAATCGTCCTTTCCACCTCCCACAAATTCATTACCTCGGTTGACTTATTTTTCTTGGAAGGGATTGATTAAAATGACTTTCATTTTCTTAAAATGCAAAATTGAGATATAAAAATACAGGACAAACTCAGAATATAGATAAGTTTCAAATGGTCTTCCTCAACCTAATGCAGGAATGATGAACCTTTTGGATTTGATGTGTCAAAAATGTAGAAAATACTTAACTTGACTCTGCTGGCTTGTTACACACACGCACGCACACACACACACATGCACACACGCACATACCTGAACAAAAGAGAAATAATTCTCTAGCCCCCATTCTCCACTCCAGCTCAACTGAACCACTCTAAACAGTGGTACTCAGTGGCAGCTCCAAAGTTGCACCAGAAATAAAATTCCAGGCCACAGATTCAGTCTTAATACCACCAGTGCTTCTTTAAAAGACCACATTGCACCATTCCCCAAAGCGGGCCTGGCCTTGGGGAACACCACAATTGCTCTTATGAACCTAGCGCTCCCCAGGATCTAAAGTGCACCACTTACTTTCAGGCAATGTTCTCTTTCTTTTGTTGTACAAGACCTTCATTCCTGGAAGCAGTTAGCAAGAATGATCTTTTGCAGCCCTTGCAGTCTCCAAATACCATACAAAAATGTACCCCATGATTTTCGGAAGCTTCAATTGCTGCACCAGAGCACGGCCCGCTTGTGTAACTTCTGGTGACCCTGGGGGTTGTGAAAAATACACTCCATTCCCCAGAGGCCTGCACAACCTCCAAAACTCTCACAAGAATGGGAGTGCTTTCAAAAAGAATTGTCGAATGCTGGTGAATGCTGGCATGCCATCCAAAATGTTGCGGGGTGTCACCTTTGATGCATATGTCATAAGATTGCCCTGACTGAACTTATGTTTTGCAGATGTGTTAGACTGAAACATCCATAATCTATCCAACGGGACTGAGAGCTCCGGCTGGTGTAATCAAGCCTATTTCTGAGGTCCAAGAATGAAAAGGCTGCAACAATGAAATCTTTCCCAACTAATTAATCATGATATATGTTCATTTATTAATGACTTTTGGACTGTGAGGCAGTGAACCAAAAAGTGCTTACCTATTTTTTTTATTTCTAGATTACAAGGTTTAGTCCTCCTATAGGCATAAAGCTGACTGGGTGTCTTTGGGCCTAGAATGATGAGACTCTAGAAAGAGTGTCAAGAAGGGCAACAAAGAAGATTAGGGGACTGAAGGTTAAAACATATGAAGAACAGTTTCAGGAATTGGGTATGTCTAGATTAATGAAAAGAAGGAGTAGGGGTGATGTGATAACTTTGTCCCAATATCTAATCAGAATCAGAGTCAGAATTTATTTTCGCCATGTGTGTCAGGACACACAAGGAATTTCAGTGATAATGCTCAAAACCTACATACATACATAACAGAATACAATCAAGATACATTCATAGTCAGTTTGAATATATAAGCATAATCACGGTAATTTGTATATATGCATAATCACGATCATTTGTATATATAGGCATATATAGGCATAATTAATTAAGTATATAAGCATAAGATACATTCATAGTCTTAAAGTACGTAACATTCATCATGTCTTGTTGTAAAGTATGGACCATTTCATCTTCTCAGAATACCCTTCGCACTAATACTGTCCTATGAGTTAGCTGTTTAGTAGGTTGGTGACATGAGGGAAGAAACTATCCTTATGCCTGGTTGTTTTGGTTTGCAATGCTCTGTACCATTGTCCAGAGAGGAGACGTTTGAACAGATTGTGTCCAGGGTGTAAGGGATCCATAATTATTTTACCTGCTTTTTTTTTGATCATTCAGAGTACAGATCTTCAATGA
The DNA here is from genome assembly GCA_032468095.1 of Pareas carinatus. Taxonomy (NCBI): domain Eukaryota; kingdom Metazoa; phylum Chordata; class Lepidosauria; order Squamata; family Pareidae; genus Pareas; species Pareas carinatus. The sequence continues at coordinate 6,145 of JANHFO010061422.1, forward strand.
AAGGTAGCTTTATAGCAATTATTTTTACTGCAGTTCTAATTATTCTTTGAAGTCTATGTTTATCTTGTATTGTTGCATTGCCAAATCAGACAGTTATTGAGATGCAGATTATGGACTCAATGATTCCTCTGTAGAACTGAGTCAGCAGTTCCTTGGGTAGTCTGAGCTTTCTGAGTTATCTCAGAAAGAACATTCTTTAATGAAATCTTTGATGTTGGCTGACCATTTTAGATCTTGAGATATTGTAGAGCCCAAAAATTTGAAGGACTCTATTTTTGTTACTGTGTTGCTTGATATTGTAAGAGGAGATAGAATAGACTGGTTTCTTTTAAAATCAACTATCATCTGCACTATTTTGAGTGAGTTCGGTTTTAGGTTGTTCTTTTCGCACCACAAGGCTAGTTGTTCAATTTCTTGTCCGTAGGCAGATTCATTGTTGTCTTGAACGAGGCCAATCACTGTTGTATCATCTGCAAATTTTAGTATTTTGACAGAGGGGTCTTTCGAGATGCAGTCGTTGATGTATAAGGAGAAGAGAAGGGACTGCCACAAAAAAAGGGGTCACCATGTTCTCCAAAACACCTGAAGGCAGGCCAAGAAGCAATGGATGAAAATTAATCAAGGTGAGAACCAACCTAGGAGAAATATCCTGACAGTGGGAAAAATCAACCAGTGGAACGGCTTGCCTCCAGAAGTTGTCGGTGCTCCATCACAGGAGGTTTTTAAGAAGAGACTGGACAGCCATTTGTCTGATTGCTAGAGCAAGGCTTGGAGTAAAAGACCTCCAAGGTCCCTTCCAACTCTTATTCTGTTATTTTCTTTCAGCCTAACCTACCTCACAAAGCAGTGGGGAAAGTAGAAGGACAGGATGTTGTATGTATACTGCCTTGAGTTGCACAAAAGAATGCAAACAATTTGTACAGGCAGGGCCAAATTTTAGTAAAGAGTTAGTGTTTAAAATTATTTGGAAACTCCAGGATTCAGTAATCTATTCCAGTAAAATCAAAAAGCTGTTACAGCGAACAGGCAAAGCTAAAATGCTGGGTTTCCTCCCCTTCTTTCATTTACTTTAGTGCTATAATTTGAGCATGCCTTTGATCACATTGTCCTCAGTATTACTAAATCATAGAAAGTGTGAATTAGAAGGGAACCTGGTAGGTCATTTAATATGCCAGCTTTTTATGCTTGTTCTTCTTCTATTTCCTTTTCCTTGAATACATACGGTAGCAGTTGAATTTTCCTGGCTTTCAGAGATAGTCGGCCTTTGAAGCTGAGCATGTTAAAATAGCTGACACCCTGGGCTGAATTCTGAGGGTTATGAACCAGCTTGTGTTAACAGCCATTATTAGTTAGACCAACATCTACAGTGAGCACTGCAGGGTCTATTCAAGGGCTGGCTGGTTAAGTGTTCCATTTAAAAGCCCTGCCACAAGACTCAACACCCAGAAAATGAATAACTAGTCCTCAGGACATCCCTAGCTCAATGACTTATGATAATGCTTCCCAAAATAGATTATAATGGCAAAGCCAAAAGGATTTTGTGAACAAACATGCTGATGTAAGAAAAAAATAATTGCTCTGCTATTAAATTTATAACTCAGCTTTCTATTTGTGTAAATATTCAGAGTGACTTACAAAATTCATAAGGCAATATTTGGAAACCTCTATCTCAAAAAAGATCGCCTGCAGTGTGGGCACAATAACTGAAAGTCTGCATGTGTGTTTACTTAAAAGTGGTGACTACTGTGAGCAATGTCAGGTGAAGATTTAGGCACCAACACAGAAGTATGAAGAATTATTCCTGCTCTAGGTTAATTATTTGCATCTAGCAGAAGGGAAAAAAACAGCATTTCTTGCAGGATTTTCTTTATAACCAGCCATAAAAACATACAATTTGATGTTGTTTCTTTATTAGGAATGGCATTTGGTTGTCTGTAAACTTTTTCAAATGAAGAAGAACTTTGACTCTCACACTCTTTTGCAGCATGCTCTAAGTGAGATTTCAACCAGGGATCTGGACATGGTAAAATAATCAAAACGGACAAATTGAAAATGAATCCCAACAAAAGAGAGCTATTGCTGATAAATTGCCCACTGAATAAGCTATGCATTTACATTATTGTGACAATAATATCCTTCCTTTCCTCTGGGAACAGAAATTCAACTTTTATGGAATAGGACTGCATTCTCTTTAAAATGACAGGGATGCTTTTATATAATGGACAGACAATCTGCCAGCGCCATCCACCACAGAAAAGGTCATCCCAGCCTTACATTTGAGGCAGAGACTATCTGTACTTTTGCTCAGCTTTCAAATTATTACATCTAATTTCTGGGAACCACAGATCTGGCCATGGTAACTTGGGTCTTAGTTTCCATTACTTTTGGACTATTTCAATGTGGTCTTTGTGGGATTGTCTAAACCTGCAGCCAAGGTTGCTAAAATTCTTGCAGAAAGAGCTGCATTGGCTCCTGGATTTTGGAAGTAATTCAACATGGGGTGAATGTTGAATTGCTTTAAAGTGCTTTATGCTTTGTGCCCACAGTTTTTGAAGGATTGCCTATATGTATTGCCTACAGAGTGCGCATAGTCTACACAAACTTTAATCATTGTGATCAAAACACCTTATCTCCTCCCCTTCCAAGATTCCAAGGCCAACATTTGATGGCCAATATGGTGCTGTTTGATGGCATGGAATCCTATTTATTCTTAAATAAAAGAAATCACAACACAGATAATGAGTGCAGGACAGCTAATGTGGCTGACCCAGTTCCATCTCCTTGCGCCTCAGTACCAACCCAACCCCAGCTGTCTGAGGTCATTGCCAGGACTCAGCTGAAAGAATCCAAGATGTCCTTCTGCCTCCCTCCTTCCTCCCCCAATTCTGAGCAGAAACTCTTCAGCATTAGCTATTTCCCTTTCATTGCACATTCAGCAAGTCATACACCCCTATTTTCCCAACCATCAGGCATTCCAAGGTCACCACTACAGAGATTTAGTTTCCTTTATGTGAGACAGTACTGGAAATCTGGAAACTGACTTTATTTACGGCTTCTCAAGCAGAGCATAAGTAGAGGCAAACAGGCATTCCTTCTGAACCACAGGCTGGATGGATGATCCCTAGATAGCGAGCGAGGCTCACTGCCAAGAAGTTCCCCACCCTCTCCAACAAGTTTACACTAATTCCACCAAAGAGGAATTAAACTTCTTCTCCATTCTCTCTCTCTTGTCCTGCCCATTTCAGCTCCAAATTCTTTCTCACGTATGCAGGCTTTGCCCTTTCCTTCTTCAAAGCCACCATAGCAACAGAACTGCCTGCACGTGAGACCATTCATGTTCATTTGGAAGCATCATTCTTACCCCTATGGTATGAAGTGACATTTTAGCAATAGGAAATTTTCCCCCAGGCAAAATCTGATCACCACTAAGGGATGCCTCCTCTTCCAGATAAAATGTATCTCTTCTAGATAAAATTAAAGACTCTAGAAAGAGTGTAGAGAAAAGCAACTGAAATGATTAGGGAACTAGAGGCTAAAACATATGAAGAATGGTTGCAGGAATTGGATATGTTTAATTTAATGAAAATAAGGACTAGAAGTGACCCGATAGCGATGTTCCAATAACTAATGAGCTACCACAGAGAAGAGGGAGCCAACCTGTTCTCCTAAGCACCTGAAGGCAGGACAAGAAGCAATGAATGAAAATTAATCAAAGTGAGAACAAATCTAGGAAAAAACTACTGACACTTAAGGAAAGACTTGCCTCCAGAAATTGTGGATGCTTCAACGCTGGAGATTTTTAAGAAGAGATTGGACAATTTGTCTGAAATGGTATAGAGTTTTCTGCTTAAGCAGTGGCTTGAACTAGAAGACTTCCAATGTCCCTTCCAACTCTGTTATTTTATTATTCTGTTAATAATAAACAGAAGTAGCAGAATAACCAAGGGCATGGACTGAATTATTCATTTAAAATACTTTTAAAGTTGCTCTTGGAGACCTTTCAGTTTTCTTGTGCCCAGTCCTACAGACAAATAGCTAGTATACTTATATGTATTTTTTTTTTTTTTTTTTATATTTATATCCCGCCCTTCTCCCCAAGGGGACTCAGGGCGGCTTACAGGCAGCAATTAAAATACAGATA
>JANHFO010061430.1:0-10285 GCA_032468095.1 Pareas carinatus
ACTTTAACACCTGTGAACTTCAATTCCCAGAATTCCCCAGCCAGCATAGCTGGCTGGGGAATTCTGGGAGTTGAAGTCCACAGGTCTTAAAGTGAACAAGGTTGGATACCCTTGCTTTACTGTGCTTGTATGTACAATAAATCTCCTCATTTTTTTCTGCATTCATTCTTCTCATCCACTCTGATGTTTTAGCTTAGCCCTCCAGGAAACACAAAAGGATCACACAACCTCACAATCGGAAAATATCAAAGCAACTCCTCCAGGGAGAAAACCCGTAACTGGGCCTTAAATAAACCGCTCCAGCCCAGTTCGCTGACATATTAAGCCAAAGCAAAGCCGTTTCCATTTCGGGCTAGTTGTGACTTTATTTTCAGGCAAAAGGTAGAGGAGGTCATTGTTTGCAAAAGCCGAAGATAAAAGCCCGAGGGATCATAGGATCAAACAAGTCCCACATTTTGAGGGCTCCAGACTCGAGAGGGAGAATATATGCAAAGTGCTGGTTTTGCTTTTTGTTTTAATTTTGTGAGGCACGGGGTTGTCTCTGTGGCTCTCCGTTTGCAGTTTCGGACCAGTGGCCTTGTGGTCCAGGCGGGCCTTCCAAGATGGACAGCTATTTAAAAATTAAAAAATTAAAATCCTCACCAGAACTAGGCCTCTGGGGTCTGAGAACTACAAGTCCCAGAATTCCAAGAAAAACTCCCAGAATTCCAAGTAAAAGTCCCAGAATTCCAAGGCGGGATGGCAAATGGAAGTGAGGCATTTGGAGGTTCAAGGGAGAACAGATAGGCCTCGATTTACAACCATCTGTTTAGCGTCTGGGCAAATTTACAACTGAACAAAGAGACTTTTAACCAATCCTCACCCTTGTGACTGTTGCAGTATCCCCATGGTCATGTGATCAAATTTCAGGTACTTGACAGCTGGCATATTTTATTTTATTTATTTTATTTTATTTTTGCCTAACTTAGTTTAGCTTATCTATTTATTTTTGATTAATTATTTAATTTATTTTATATTTATTTCTATTTATTTATTAATTTTATTTATTTATTATTTATTTTTGTTATTTTGCTCTTTATTCTTTATTTTATTTATATTTTAGCTTAATTTAGTTTAGTCGTGTATTTTATTTTATATTTATTTTTATTATTTATTAATTATTTAATTTATATTTTATTTTAGTTTAGTCTTGTTTAGTTTTTATTTTATTTTATTTTTTGGGATTTATTTGCCGCCACCTCGTGGCAAATAAGGACAGACTAGCTGATCTCTGAGGATACCCTCCAAAAAAGCACAGGTCTCTAATTCTATGAGTCACATGTAGTCTTTGACTCATGACCACAACTGAGTGCAAAATTTCCATGGCAAAGCAAGACCGTTGTTAAGCGAATTCTGCTTCATTTTACGACCTTTCTTGCCACAGTTATTAAGTGAATCACTGCAGTTGTAAACTTATTTATAACACGGTCGCGAAGTGAATCTGGCTTCCCCTATTGACTGTGCATGTCAGAAATTCGCAAAAAGGGATCACACCGTTCCGGGACATTGCAGCCGTCATAAATATGAACCAACTGCCAAGCATCTGAATTTTGATCAGTCAAAACTCCAGCCAATTAACAGATATAATAAAAGAGGTTGAAGTAAAATCCGCCAGAAATACACACATCTCGTTTCCTTAGCATCATAACCTGTTTCCCCAAAAGTCAGACATCCTCCGAAAATAAGACCCACTTACAGTTTCGCCCCTCGCTGAAATATAAGGCATCCCCCAAAAATAAGACCTCCCCGATAATAAGGCCTAGCGCATCTTTGGGTGCAAGAAATGATAGAAGACAGTGTCTTATTTTTGGGGAAACATGGTAGAAGTGGACTAAAATGGCCTCCCTTTGAGATTCCACCCCCCAACACACACACACACTTTTAAGATCTCCTGGTGGCCCCAGCTGGCACCTCAAAGTGTCCCACGCCACAACGTTTTGTGGCAGGCTAAAAACTACACAACCCAAGTCTCACCCTGCCAAAATAACGTTGGAGCTGCAGGGCAACCAAGCCCAAAACGGTGCCTCCCAGCACTAAGAGGGCACAGTTAAGCCCACTAAAACCTGGAGGCTTACACTGGGATCAGGGGTTCAAGACATCTTGCACAAAATACACACACACACACACACACACACACCAAGAACCCTGTGTCCCTTCCAGCAGCTGATTTCCAGCTGTTGCAGTTGTTTACTTAAACAAACTGCCAATTCTGGGCTGGATAGAGCAGCAGCAGAGAGGGACAAGTTGTTTTGTAAGGTGGAAAATGGACGGAAGAAACGAAAAAATGCAACCAAAACGGCCTCCCAGCTGTTGAAAAAAATAAATAAATGGAGATGCAGATGGAGACAAGGCCAGATTCCCCTAATTATCCATCCCCATTAATACGATTATTATGGTTCGTTGCACGGCCAGATGTTCAGACTGGATTTGGGCATTATCCTTTTATTTCCGTCCCACGTTCCCAAGACATCGATGGCGTTACAGGTCGTCCTCGACTTACGACCGCGACGGAGCCCGTTTCCGTGGCTGAACAAGACGCTTGAGTTCTGCCCCGTTTTACCACGTTTCTTGCCACGGTTGTTAAGGGAATCCCTGCAGCCCTTCAGTTAGTCACACGGTCGTTAAGCGAGTCGGGTTGATTTGCTTGTCAGAAGGTCTCAAAAGGGGATCGCGTGACCCTGGTTCGCCACGGCCGTCATAAATAGGAGTCAGTTGTCCAGCGTCCGAATTTTGATCCCATGAAACTGTGAGAAACTGTCCTAAGTCATTTTTTCCCCAGCGCCGCTGTAACTGTCAACGGACTGGACTGTTGTAACTCGAGGACTACATTCTGCGTAATTTTTGTTTTGTCAGTACTGACGGTGTTCCTATAACGGACTGTTGTAACTCGAGGACTACCTGTAAAGCCGCCTTCTGCGTGACTTTTGTCAGTACTGACGGCGTCCCTATAAGGCTCCAGGTGTTTTGGGATTGCACTCATAATTATTATTAATTTTACATCCACCAAGCAGGGAGCGAACAAGCCAGGTAGGTGCAAAACAGGCAGACAGGACGCAAAAGATCTGGGCAAATACTTTCATTTATGATTATATATTCCATTGATTACATTTTGTTCCCGCTATTATTATTTTTTAGCAATTACTCAAGGCGGTGAACATCGTTCATATTCCTTCCTCCTCTGATTGACCTCACAACAACCCTGTGCGGTGGGGTGGGCGGAGAGAGGTGGGCCGGCCCAAAGTCACATAGCCATCTTTCCTGACAAAGGCGGGACTAGAACTCAACGTCTCTTGGTGATTGGCTCAAAGTCGCACAACTAGCTATCATGCCTAAGGCGGGACTAGAACGCAATCTCTCTTGGTCATTGGTTCAAAATTACCCCACTGGCTTTCTGTCTGAGGCGAGACTAGAACTCACAACCTCCTGGTCTTTAACCTGGTACCTTAACCTCTAGACCAGAGGTTTTCAAACCGTGGACCGGGGACCCCTTGGGGTCCATGACAAGTTGCCAGAGGATCCGCAGGCAGGTCAAGAAATATTTAGAAAAAGTCATATACGTGAATTGTCGATTAGTAATGAGTTGAATTTGTGGGAATGGGGTTCCCCCCCCCATGTAGCAACGACATGTTTTGGGCTCCGCAGCTTGAAAAAGTTTGAAAACCCCTGCTCTAGACCACACTCTCTTTTCTATTCAATTATTATTATTATTGAAAAAGAACTTCAAAGCACATCAGGGCATATAAAACACCCACTTGGATTGACGCATCCAATTTGCCCCTCTCTCCCGAAAATAAACAAATTTCAAAAGTATCAGCATTTTTGTCAACATTGTGATCCCATTTAAACTTTAATTTAAAAAAAAAAACAACGTAGGTATATAGTCAGAGCCTCTTTCTTGGCAACTGAAGGCAGAACCCCAACTTAATCTGGTTTTGGTGCCCCATAATAATCGCAGAGGTAAAATAACGGCTCATCTCTGCGGTGCGCCTGCCTCAAGTCATGGACACTCTGAGCTTGACTGCTCCTGAATGTGGAGGTTCTACAGAGTGGATTCCGGCATTTAGAAAAGGGGGGAAAACTGCAGAAGAGTCACTCGAGTGAGCAGAGGCATGACCCACGATACATTTTTGAAGGACGCCTTCTTCAAAAACTCACACCATCCAAAAGGGGAGAGGAAGAGAGAAAGAAACTTGGACAGATGTTTTCCCACGCTTATGGTTCAGAAAGCCGGGTGGATAAAGACAAAAAACATCCCACAGTATTATCTGGCCAAGACTTCTCTATTTATTCTTCCCCCTCCAGCCATCCCCAAAAATCAGATTTTTCACATTCTGCAAACTAATTAACTAACTAACGCACAAACACACATACACAAATTGGGATGGATACAAGATTTGTGAAATTGTTTTTTTCAAAAAAAGAAGAAAAATCAGCAGCCTCCCGGACAATACAAGTGCAGCTAGTCCTCGACGTACGACCACAGCTGAGCCCAACATTTCAGTTGTTAAGTGAGACGGTCGTTAAGTGAATGTTGCCCCGTCTTTCTTGCCACAGTTAAGTGAATCACTACAGTTGGTAAGTTTGCAACCTGGTGGGTTAAATGAATCCGCCTTCCTCACTGACTCTGCTTGTGAAAGGATCGCAAAAGGGGATCCCGGGATCCCAGGATACGGCTACTGTCATAATACGAGTCAGTTGTCGGTTGTCTGAATTTTGATCTCGTGCGTACGGGGATGCTGCAAAGGCTGTAAGCGTGAAAAAATGATCCTAAGTCACTTTTTTCAGTGCCGTTGTAATTTTGAACGGTCACTAAATGAACAGTTGCAAGTCTACCCGGAGTGTTGCTTGTTGTGGTTGATTTTGAGACCTTTTTTTAAACCGCGGTTGTTCAGTAAATCCCCGCAGTTGTTAACTGAATCACACGGACGTTAAGCAAACCCGGCTTCCCCCACGGAGCTGACTTGTCGAAAGCTGGATGGGAAGGTCCCACGCAACCGTCCCAAATCCACACCGATCTGCAAATCACTTGAATATTGATCATGTGACCTTGGGAATGCTGTCCAAGTGGGAATCCTGCTTGCAAGTCACTTTTCCCAGGGGCGTCGTTAACTTGGAACGGTCGTTAAACGAGTGGTTTGTTAAGCCGAGGACTGCCTGTTTTTGGGGGACGGCTAAAAGAAGGGTCTCCATCTTTTACCAATGCCACTCCAAGCTTGGACTGCAGAATTATTTATCTCATATTATAGCCGCCCACATCTTCTTCTTTTTACAAGATTTATTGAAAGAGATTAAAATACAAAACGCCAAAGTATTAAGAAGTAAAAAAGTAAAAAGCACCAGAAAAAGGACTAACTAAAAAAGTGTCTTAAAAGAAAACCATACACACACACACATATACACCTAACTTCCTCCCTAGTTAAATGCTGATTAATATGATACAACAATTTTGTGGATTGTTGCATCCCTATTGGGGAAACAGGTCAAAAAAAATTTCAAGCTGTTATGCTGCTACACCTACTTACAAATGGTTAACCTGTCATTGACAAACTAGGTATTAACAACAAAGTAGTTAACAGAAAAGGAATAATAATAAACATATTATGTCAAAAGACGAAAGCAATAAAAATTGTGGGCGGTTAATAAGAAAAAGGCAAAAGTTAAAAAGTTTCAAATGCTTCTTTACACTATTTCTGGTGAAAAACCGTTAAGCTACTAAACCTACTTACAAATGGTTAGCTTGTCATTGATAAACACAAATGATTTTAATGAATTTCCTGACAGGGAGGACAATCAATCCGTGGAACGACTTCCTTCCAGAAGTGCTCCGACACTGGACGTTTTTAAGAAGAGATTAGATAACCATCTGCCTGAAATGGAACAGGGAAGTGGCGGCAAACCTATGGCACACGTGCCGCAGTGAGCACGTATCGCCCTCTCTGTCGGCACGCGAGCCAAGTTGCCCCAGTATCACCTCAGGCCATGCGCATGCTCGGAGAAGGGTAGTGGCGCCAGGCGACGCCTCACGAGTGGTAACTCATTAGCCCAGGACTCGTCCTGGCACTCGATCTCTAAAAGGTCTGCCATCACTGGTGTAGCGCTTCCTGCTTGAGAAGGGGGTTGGACTAGAAGATCTCCAGGGTCCCTTCTGTTATTCTGTTATTTTATTAATGCCAGGCTCCCTAAAAAAAAACCCAAAAAGTGCTCTGGAAGAGAATTGGTAGTATGCCCCAGGAGTCCTCTGAATGATCCACAGCCCTGGCGTTCCTCTCTGCATTACAGGAGGGTGCCCAGTGCAGCTCTGAGCGAGTCTCCAATGTGGAAAGGCCTCTTTCCAACCCGGAGCGAAGGAAACATCCGCCATGTTAGTTATTATAGCAAGCTTCCTGTGCGTATGGAATAGGGAATAATTATTTAACCGGTAATGATTTCACCCCTGACTTGGAGTATAACCAAGTGTTTTTCAAGCTGGGTTGTTTTAAGATGGGACTTCAACACCCAGAATTCCCTGGGTCGTACATTTTAAGATGGGTGGACTTCAACGACCAGAATTCTCCAGCCAATCCACTTTAAGATGGGTGGACTTCAAGTCCCAGAATTCCTCAGTCAATGCACTTTAAGATGGGTGGACTTCAAGTCCCAGAATTCCTCAATCAGTACATTTTGAGCTAGGTTGACTTCAACTCCCAGAATTCCCCAGCCAGATGTCCTGACTAGGGAAATCTGGGAGTTGAAGTCCGCACATCTTAGATGCAGCTCAGACTGAAAAACACTACCCAAATATGTTGTATCTCTGAAAAGGTGGGGGACGCCCTTTTCATCTGCAGCTGCTCAAATTAAAACTCTAATTTTAAACCAGATCTCTCTCTCTCTCTCTCCTATTATGCTACCTTTAGTTAGGCAAGTAGCAACAATCCTCTGGTCAATTACACTATTTACATTCCTTCAAGTTTGACATGCATGGACTTTATTCCTTCTGATTGTTGTGATACAGAGATGCTGGGCTGAGTGCCACTGTTTTCTTCCCTGGGTAAGAAATGGAATCACCAAGTTGGAATTTAAAAAAACCAAGAGGTCATCCAGCCCAACCCACTGCACCGTCTCTCCTCCCCAGGACTTATGAATGGGCTAATTCTCTATGAATTTACCACGGTTTATTTTAGATTGCTTTTGGGGAAAAAAATTAAGGTTGGGTCACCCAGAAGTGATTCTGTATGAAATTACATGTAGTTCTCGACTTAGGACCAAGACAGTGATTAAGTGAGTTTTGCCTCCATTTTGTGACCTTTCTTGGCACAGTCATTAAGTGAATCACTGCAGCTGTTCAGCTATTCGGTTGCTAAGCGAATCTATCTTCCCCACTGACTTTGCTTGTCCGAAGGTCGCAATAGGGGACCTTGGGAAACTGGGACCGTCATAAATGCGAGTCAGTTGCCGAGCATCCGTGGGGATGCTGCAAAAATATTACGAATGTTTTCTGCCCCGAGTTACCGACCCACAGGAAAAAAAGCAGGATAAAAAAATCTTCATAAATAAATCTCTTTTCTCCCTTATCACATTACGGCCTTCCCCACAGTCACCAGATCAAAATTCGAATGCTTGGCCACTGACTCTTAATTACGGCGGTCGTAGTGTCCCGGGGTCCTGCGATCCCCTTTTGCGACCTTCTGACAAGCAACGTGACTCATTTAACAGCTGCAGTGATTCACTTAACAAATACGACCCCCCAAAAGTCATAAAATGGGGGAAGCCGGATCCACTTAATAATCGGGCGACTAGCTTACCAATTGTAGTGATCCCTTTAATGGCCGAGGCGAGAGAGGTCGTAAAATGGGGTCAAACTCACTTAACAAATGTCTCACTTTACAACAGAAACGTCGAGCTCCATTGTGGTCGTAAGTGGAGGGTCACCTGTACAAATACACAGCGTGTGCATGAGTCACAGGCACCAAACTTTCCGCTGGCCCATTTGGTGTTGTATCCAACGTGGTCGTTTGTGTGGTTGCGCGGGCTGCTCGGCTCTCAAAGCTCTCCCTTCTGAAGTCTGCTTCGCGGGCAAAAATATAACCGACATGAAAGGCCCGGCGTATAATCCACGGGTAGCATTTCGAACCTGAGTAAACTATCCCAAATGGGATAAAAGTGCTTTTATATTTTATTTTTTTACTTCCCTCTTTGGAAAAAGACAGCCCTCGCACCGCAGGGGGAGACGGAGGCCGACTTCCAGACTGCCACGTGTCCGCCCGGAAACCCGTTCAGAAATCTCCGTTCATGGTGGAAATCGAGGGCTTTGGCCGGGGCTGAATCTGTTGAAAGGGCATCCAAATCGTTCAACGCCGCTCCTTGCTTTTAAACAATAAATTTAGCCCTCGATTTACGACCGCAACGGAGCTCAACGTTTCTCTCAAGCGAAACATTTGCTAAGCTGGTTTCCCCCCCTCGTTTTACGACTTTTCCCACCACCGTGGTTAAATGAATCATTGAGGTTGTTCCATTAGGGACACGGTCGTTAAGTGAACCTGGCTTCCCTCGTGGGCTTCGCTTGTCAGAAGGTCGCCAAAGGGGAATGTGTGATGTCCCCCAGGACGCAGCCACGGTCATAAATAGGAGCAAGTGGCCAAGTGTCTGACTTTTGATCATGTGACCATGGGGCTACTACAACGGTCAAAAGTGTGAAAAACGGCCACACGCCACTTTTTTCGGCAATGTTGTAACTTGGAACGGTCACTAAGTGAACTGTTGTAAGTCGCGGACGATCATTCATTCAGCAACCCTTCAAAGCTATGAGGCTGCGGAATGAAGAGACTTACGACCGGTCCTCAAAGTTTAATAAGGCTTATTTAGAACTGGTTTGCGTAATAGGGATAGTCCTCGACTTACGACCGCAATCGAGCCCAACATTTCCACTGCTAAGCAAGATATTTGCTGAGTTTTGCCTATGTTAAATGAGTAATACGGTCGTTAAGCGAATCTGAATCTGTGAAGTGAGTTTTGCCCAATCTTACGACCTTTCATGCCACGGTTGTTAAGCAAATTCTTCCTGCAATTGTTCAATTAACCACACGGTCGTTAAGTGAATCTGCTTTTCCCATTCACTTTGTTTGTCAGAAGGTCACTAAAGGGGATCACGTGAGCTCGGGACAGGGCGGCCGTTCAGTGTCAAAAGTGGCCATCCATCACTTTGTTCCGTGCCCTTGTTAATTTCGAACGGTCGCTAAGCGAATCGTTGTAAGGCGAGGATGATCTGCAGAGGAAAAAGTCTGGGAAGCACCGGATGAAAGGAACATTCCCTCGATCCTGCCAGTCGATTTAAGAAAGCCACAGGTGGCTGATCATCTAAAAGACCTGGGCGCATTTCTGTTTCACCCAGAATCATGAGGACTAGAAACTTGTTTTATTTTTAAGCAGTGTTAGGCGTATGCCAAGGGTATCAGGGCTTGATGGTCTTTACCTGGAACCCTGGAAGGGGGGAAAAAAACCAACAGCAACCAGCTCAACCATTAACCCGTGTGTCTCATTTTTGTTCCTAAAACTGCACATCACAGCTACTTTGAAGATCCGCCCGGCGCATAATTTAAATAAGAGAGGAAAATGTGCCGTGTCTAGCCCAAGGATTGCTATGAGACGGGAGAATTGTGCACACATCCCTCCCTCTCCTCCTTCCCGAGAGACCTTTTCTCGTCTGTCTACTTTAAAAGAAAGAAATGGAAAGAAAAATAACCCCCACAGGTGAGAAAGTGTCTATTTTGTTTTAAAAAAAAGGAAGATGGAAGGAGCTCGATAAGCAAAGGAACACAATGCGCGCCTCACGCCGACACATTTTGAACAAACCAAATTAATTCTTGTGTAAAGCTTCCATTTTGCGCTGCCATCTCTTCCCTCCCCCCCCAAACCTCACCCCTCCTCTTTTCCCACAGGCTATAAATATCAAACTGCTAAGAAAAATGAGAGAAAATCCTGTGTTTGAGGGAGGATGAATGCGGCTTTCACAGAGGGTCAACGGCCTAAACTGAGGGAGGGAGGGAAGGAAGGAAGGAAGGAGGGAAAAAAGGAGGGAGGGAGGGATGAAGGAAGGAAGAAGGAAGGAAGGAAGCAAGGTGGGAGAGAGGAAGGGAAGAAATGGGAAACGAAAAAGAAAGAAGGAAGAAAGGAGGGGAGGGGAGGGAGGAAAGGAAGGAAGGAAAAAGAGGAAGGAAAGAAGGGAGGGAGGAAGTAAAAAAAGAGGTAAGACAGAAGGAAGGAAGGTGGG
>JANHFO010061489.1:0-10282 GCA_032468095.1 Pareas carinatus
AAGAAGCGGGTTTCAGGCGTGAGAGGCAGAGCTCGCTCTCTCACGTCCTGTTGCCTCCAGGACCAGAAGCTGTCCCCTGCAGGGCTGCTTTTAACCACTGCACCACCCTAGCTCTTTGAGATGCTCTTGAGATGCTCTTGTACAATGCAAAAATATAATAAGCCCAAGATTAGCAAGTTTCCCTTTGATATGTTATCAGTCAAGGAGTTTTTATATAAGGAAAAGCTTACAAAATATGATTTTCTACTTGTGAACTAAAGAAGTTCAGTTCCATTTCTTTCTCCACATTTTATTTCTCATCTCAGTATGATGCGCATTGACCATCCCACTAAATACTTCACACAATATGCTGAAGTTGGAGTCTTCGGACTGTTTTGTTTCAACAAATATACTTCGTAGACCCATGCGTTTTTCTTTGTTTGACACATGAAACTAAAATCCCTGGGCAGAGTTCAGTATATGTTTGGCAGGGACTCTAAATTTCACACATTTCATTACTGCTTTGCTATTTGGCAGTGGCTTAGTGTTTTTGTATCACGTATCATTTGGGCTATTAATGTCTTGACCGAGCATCATTCTATAAATAAACCCTCTGTAAATATTCCCCTCCTTCCCCTAAAACACTACTCCATTTAAAGTTTTAATTCTATCAATATACATCAACTTTCTGTTTTACTTTATGTGATAGAGCTAAGCTGAAGACCTGGTGGTAAAAAAACAAAATTTGTAGGTATTGTATAACTTTATAAAAAATGCAAAAGATTAAAATAGAAAAATACAGGAGAAGCAACGGACTTTCAATAAATCACACTGGTTTTCCCCCCTCTATCTATACCTCTATCAGTTTCTGAGACACATAAAATAGAAATTTGTCTCTTAAGGCAGTGGCCCCCAACCTTTTGGGCACCAGGGACCAGTTCCATTGGAAAAGGTTTTTCCATGGACTGGAGGAGGTGTGGTTTTGATTAGTAAATGGATAGATTGTCATGGAACACATATCATAGAATTTGGAGGGAGGAAAATGTTATTTTCCCACATCTCTTCCTACATCTCGCAATCAGATCCCATTTTATTAATTTATCAATAATTAATTGATTAAGATCCAAAAGAACTTTGTTGGTTTAGAAGCAGAGGCATTTCTTCTCACTTGAAAGAGCAATTCTTTATTATTTGATATCATGGGCAGATGCATTCTTCCATCTGTCCATCCATCCATTCATTCATCAGATTTAGAGATTGTCCAGCTTCAAAATGAGTCCAGCTGACTTACAATTAAAGTGGGGAAAAAAAGCAAAGAAAAAACAATAAAGAGAAAATCTGGAAATTTGAATCAATAGGACTTCCTATGACTTTGGATCAATAGGACTTCCTGGGAGAACAGCAGTGTTTTTAAAGACTTCCAGAATGTCATCAAGATGGGAGCTATGTAGGGGTTATCATTCCAGAGTGCATGTGCTGTGATTGAAAAAACTATCCATTAACTTTTACCAGTTTTTTTTTTTACTCTAATGCCTATCTAAGCAACCCTCGTTCTGAAACATAATCACAGCAGATTGCAAAATCTGCAGAAGGAAGGCAGGAAAATGGGAAGCCTATTGTTTGCAAATCCAAATATGAACCAAGTCAACATCCATCTCCAAACTTAATTTTATTATTTACTTATTTGTTTTGCCATTGAGTCAGTTTTGACTCCTTGCAATTGCCAGGACTGCCTTGCAATCTTTTTGGCAACATTTTGGAAGTGCTTTGCCATTGCCTCTTTCTAGGACTGAGAGAGAGTAACTGGCCCAGGCTCACCTAGCATGTCTAAGTTAGGGCTGAAACCCAGTCTCCCAGTAGACTGCAACCTAGTGCCTTAATCACTACTTCAAACTAGCTCAGATTAATAGTAGTATGGCAATATGTTGTCCAAAAATGTTCAGATTTTCCATATGATTTTAAAAAGCATTTTAGAAAGACACATTTTTTTTGGAAAAAATGTTTACATGGCTTAATGTGGTAGAAAATGCATTTCTATGCATGTAAGGATTTTTTTTAAAAAATCTGCTTATTATGCGTGAAATATATCCATGGACCATGAGAAATAGACTGTTCCACTTATTCCATATGGTAAATCTTTATTCCCTGAATTAATGTCAGGGAAGTTGAACTGGGAACCATCACTGTCCTCTATTTTTATATATGGGTATTATAAAGGTGAGATGTGTTATATAAATTGAATATTATGCTATTGACATAATCATAATGTTGGTCTTATCAGGTGGCTTTGTGTCCTCTAACTGACAGGAAGTACAAAAAAAATACAGAGAAAATAAACTTCACAGCTTGTGTTCATATTTTTGCCTCTGCCAAAGCTTTGTCATATATACATGACACACACACACATATATATGTAGGTTTGAGCATGTTCAGGTTTTTTCCCGTGTAAGATTGTGAGTTTCTTGGTGACGTTTCGGTGAGGTCTCACTCACCATCTTCAGGCTGGTGCTTCTGGCCTGTTTCAATTTGCTCAATTTATATATCATATCACAACCCCTGCTATGGCCCCTTTATGGGAGGAGGCAATTGTCTCCTTTTTCTGTCCTTCAACTCAATCTCATGAGTCATCTGGCAGAAAACCAATACTTTTTATGATGACTTTTTTGTTGTGTTATATTTTTTTGGGCTGGCACATAAGAGACCTATCCTGGTTTCCTCTGAATTTATTTATGTGCCAGCACAAAAAAATATAATATATATATATGACTAGCAAGAAGCCAAAAGCACCAGCCTGAAGATTGCAAGTAAGACCTTGCCGAAACGTCGCCAAGAGACTCTATTCTACACGGGAAAAGACCCAAACACACCTAGACCTACATACCTGTACCCATTTAAATCTAACACCCCCACAACATGAACAAACAGGATGGTACCTCTCGCCTTCCAGACATCTGGAAACTAGCCCTCACCAACAAACGAGTCCCAGCCATGAATACCAACACCGGACCCAAAACAACACAAAACACCACCACCAATCCCCCTTATCAGACCCAAACACTACCCCATCTTATAAATGAAAGACAACCACCTTCCAGAAACCAAACCATGGCTGCATCAACAGCTGTCACACACTCCAACCTCAAAACCAAACAAACTGACACAAAGATCAAGAACACAAACACAGAACCAGACCTCAACCCAGAATGCTACATTACAGCTACCCACTTAGGACAGCACATCACAAAACTCAGAAAATCACACCACTAGAACTCAAAAAATCACAACACAACAAATGACCCAGGAGATCACTACACAAGACCCAGGACTCCACATCAAAAGAACTCACAAATTCACCTTCAAACAACCCATTACCCAAGTCGTTAACACACAGGAGACTAATGGAGAAGCAATCAGTACACAAACGACCCAAGAGATCACAGCACAAGACCCAGGACTCCACATCAAAAGAACTCACAAGGTCACCTTCAAACAACCCATTACCCAAGTCATTAAAACACAGGAGACTAATGGACAAGCAATCCCTTCACAAACGACCCAGGGGATTACAACACAACAACCCATTATACCAACAGCAACTCCACACACATAAATAATGTAATATACATGCATTTTATTATAAACCAGTTTTATGGACTTAAATACATTCTTCTGACCTAAGCATTGTAGGTTTCTTGAAACTCTCAGAAGAGTCCATGGTCTAGAAAGGTGAAGAATCCTTTCCCGAAGATGGGCAAGACCCACCAAGTAGGCATTGTATATCTTGAACATTTTCTTTCTTTATTTGCAGAACGTGATGGTAAACGAAACTGGTTTCATTCATGATATTGAGGTTCCTGAACCAGCACCTTGCAAATTGAGTCCAAGAGACACGACTTTAACCCTACAATCAGAAGGGCGTGCAAAGTACAAAGCAATTCCAGATGAGGCTTCCAAAGCTGTTAGCACCTCTTAGCGTGCTGCTTGTAGCTTTGGGTTTTGTTTGGCTTCTCATCTCCCCTCAATATGAATTCTGAGCATTCCATGCCAGTTTGTAGTTCCATACCCAGTTGCGGAGCTGCTGTTGTCCACCAATTTTCTTTGTGGCAGAATGGCTGGGGCACAAACACTTTTTTACCATTATGTGAATACATTTCAAAGCTGAAGCAAACCAATTAGCACTAGATAGAGGTCCAAAGTTCAAAATTGAAACAAGACAGCCAGCACTGGGGGGGGCAGGTCCAAATAAATCACCTGGAATTTAGAGAAGACCTAGCCTTCTTTTCAATTTCCATCCAATACTGCCATACAGTTCCACTCTAGAAATAAACAGTGCATCTCCCGGGAGCTCTGTTGCAATACTCCATGGAATCCAGTTATAAGGAAAGACATTTTCTCAAAGAACCATCAGTATACTTGCTTGCAGATTTCAGGATGAAGATGATAAACAGGAAGCTTCTTAAATTATAGACCTCTGTTTCTTTCATGTTTAAATTACACTACATAATACTGAAGCCACCAAGTAGATGTTCTCTATAGTAGACACTGGAGCAGTGGAATAGAGAAAGCTTGCAATTCCATTTTAAATAGTGATACCAGTGCAGCTTAGTTTTGCGATTGATTTCAGTAAAAATGAAATTATACATGAATCCAACACATAGTATATTTAAATTATTAAAATAAAGAAAATTATCGGTAGAAATGCAATAGGATGGTAAGTATTCTAGAAATAGAACCTAGAAATCTCACAGTTTTGGGTGTTCTGAAATGTGAAACAAAGAATTGGATTTTCATTTATTGCATCATTAGCAATAAAATTTTATTTTGAAGGTTCCAGTGCAATAAAACATGGAATAAATATATAATAATAACATCTACTTAATTTGTTAAAAACTAAACACTTTTTCCCCAAATGTTTTGCAATAGGAATGAAGTGCCTCAACAGCATTGGTAGTTTTTCTTAGAATTTTCAAAATCAAATATATTAACAGTCATAATTTTAAAATATTTAATAATAATTTATTTGTCAATGTTGTAATCAATATTTGATTGTCCAAATATTATTATAATATATTATTAGGATATATATATTTATGTATGTAGGTCCAGGTGTGTTCGGGTCTTTTCCCGTGTAGAGTGGAAAGTCTCTTGGTGACGTTTCGGCAAGGTCGCACTTGCCATCTTCAGGCTGGTGCTTTTGGCTTCTTGCTAGTCATATATATATGTGTGTGTGTGCATGTGTACAAAATGTTCATCTGATTAAATCTTCATTTATTAAAAATATAAATACCTAATTATGACAATCAAACATAAATTACCTGATATATGCAAATATTTCTGTCTTCTTTAGCATACTTGCAAGTTTTTTTCCAAATCACTAGTTTGGAAGCAGAATTACTAGGGGGCAGGCTAGGCCCGTGCTCCTAGGGGTGGGGGGGACTTTGGTCTTCAGGTTGGTGGCTACCCGTCTCTCTGCTTTCTCTCAACCCAATTGCTGCATGAAAACTGAGTTATATCTATGCAGACATGCAGATGTTTAATAATACAAATGTTCCTCAATTAATTCATTATTGAAACAGCTGTGAGTCCATCCAAATAGCAGTGCTGAATACTCTCCTGAATGATATACTTTCTCTGGCCAGTAAACCAATATGTCTATATTTTCACTGCTGCTCTGCATTCACCCCACAAGTAGACTTCCACAATTGAGCCCAACCTTTCTGTTCCTAAGCAGGTGTCAAGCAAGTTTTGCCCTGTTTTAGGACCTTTCTTGCCACCATGGTTAAGTGAATCACTGCTGTTGATAAGTTAGTTACCCGGTTGTTAAGTAAATCTGCCTTCTCAATTGATTTTGCTTGCCAGGAGTTCTTCAAAGTCTTCACAATGAGAGATAGAATAGAATAGAACATTTTATTTGGCCAAGTGTGATTGAATACACAAGGAATTTGTCTCCAATGTTCATGCTCTATTCTTACATATAGGCTATATGTCAGACCTTCCCGCATTCTTGAATAATAAAAGAAACATAGTCCATTGTCAGATCAAAATTCATTCATTTATGTGTTCAAGCTGCCAGGCAAGATCGACTGCACTCACAGTGAGATTGCTGGGATTAGCTTTTCCCAGCCTCCCATCTCAGGATATCTCTGGCATTTCCCTGGTGGCTATCATGTCATCAAGGCAACTCAAGCATGTGAGTGGCCACAATGATAAGAGTTTACATAACAAGAATACATTTCCACCGAAGTAGGTT
Source organism: Pareas carinatus (assembly GCA_032468095.1). NCBI lineage: Eukaryota > Metazoa > Chordata > Lepidosauria > Squamata > Pareidae > Pareas > Pareas carinatus. Next base: position 6,230 of record JANHFO010061489.1, read on the forward strand.
TCTCCCGTCCCCCATCAATCCATGGCTAATTCCTCTTTAAAGGAATAGGCAGCATTTTCAGATAATCATGTCAAGGAGGAATTTGATATTCTGACCCTCTGAAAGAAAGGCAAGTCCCAATACACACAAATGCAAAATAGCACATTTGTACTTCATGTATAATAGGATACAATTAACCTCTGGGCTTGTTAGGATAGTTTCTGTGGAATCTCTTAATCAATCTTGATGCATTGACAACACTAGCTGCTACCTATTGCGTCAGATAATGGGTAACTAACTTGGTATTGTAACTTTCCTCTTGATACTTGGGAATCCAAAATATCATCTATTTCATAGTGTCTCCTCCCCTTCACCAGGACAGGGAGAGGTGGTGGAGGAGTCACAGGACTAAAGTTGGATGTACAATACGGTTTTAAAAGACTGCAATGAAACACTGGATGAACCTTCCTATATGAATGGGGTAACTGCAGTTGTACAGTGACTGGGTTGATGATTTTCACAATTGGGAATGTTCCTATATATTGTCCAATATTTTTTTTGCTTGACACTTTAATGTTTAAATATTTGGTGGATAGGTATACCAGGTCTCCCACCCTGGTATTAGACTATTGAGCCCTTCTTTCATCCACCTGTTTCTTGTGTCTTTCATTAGATTTTTCCAAAGACTTTTTGATGTCCCCCCACATCTTTTTTATACTGTTCATCCAGACATAGAGGTGGGAGTTTCTTGTGGTATTTCTGGCATAGGGACAAAATCAATTCCAGTCATGATTTTTAATGGAACATGCCCTGCACTGTTCTGCACAGTATTGCTATATATCACCTCAATAAAAGGTAAAAGATCTCCCCAATTTGTTTGTAGGAAATTAAATGTAGCACCTTACATATTGTGACATATGGAGTTTGCACGTTCACCAAACCGTTAGTAGCCAGGTGGAACGCCGAACGGAGTCCCTGGGAGATACCCATAGCACGCAGGAACTCTCGCCAAAACTTAGTGGTGAATTGGATGCCTTGGTCTGTGATCATTTGTTTGAGCGCACTATGGAGTCAGCAAATATGTTGGACAAACATCTTCGCCAAAGTCTTCGTAGAAGGGCGTTTGGGGCAAGCTATAAAATATGCTTGTTTGGAAAACAAATCCACCACTGTCCATATTTCCTGCACTGTGAGGTAGATCAACCATAAAATCCATGGCAACCTTTTCATGGTTGCACAAATGATGGAGGTATAAGTATACTCCTTAATATTTTTTTTCATGCCCGGCCACCAGAACAGTCTTTTAATCAAATGGAGGATCTTAACAAACTCAAAATGTCCAGCTTGTTTATCATCATGAGCCCTTTGCATTACAAAAACTCTTTGTTCATTTGGGACATACACCTTGCTCCCCTTTCAGGCCAGACCCTGATTTATCATAAAATCCCTTTGGTGTGCCTGATACCACCTGTCTGTAGTCATAGCAGTTTGAAATTCTTTTTGAAATCCAAAATCTTGGTCCTTCCCCTACATGGTACCGGGTGGACTGGTACAGCTAAATCTCTGGACGAAATAATAGATTCAATCATTTCCTCCCTCGTGCTATGGCACTGAAGCATTCTTGAAATGGTATCAGCTAAGAAGTATTTACCACCAGGGATGTATTTGAGAATGAAAGTAAACCTGTTAGAGTAAAGGGCCCACCGAACCTGCTTGGGCGACAACCGTCTTTTCATTTTGAGAGCTGCTAAGTTTATATGTTCTGTCCATACCTCAAAAGGGAATTTACTTCCCTCTAAAAAATGCCTCCAGGTGAGAAGAGCCCACCTTACAGCAAACGCTTCCTTCTCCCATATTGGCCACCTCCTCTCAGTTTCTGTTAGCTTTTTTTGAGGTATAGGCACATGGTTGTAGGTTCCCCTCTCTATTCTTTTGCAAGAGGACCATCCCCACAGCAACATCGCTGGCATCAGCTTGTATGACAAAGGGTTCTTCCGTATCAGGGTGTTTTAAGATCGGCTCGGACACAAACAATTTTTTCAACTTTTCGAAGGCGGCTTGGCATTCCAGAGTCCAGGCTAAGGTCTGACTTGGCTTCGGGGTGACCCCCTTCCCCGTTTTTAGGAGATTAGTGATAGGAAGTGCCTTCTGGGCAAACGTGGGTATGAATTGCCTGTAGAAGTTGGGAAAATCCAGAAAACTTTGCAGTTGCTTTCTGGTTTTCAGTGCTTCCCACTCCAAGATGGTCTGAACCTTGTTTGGATCCATCTCTATATCCTGCCCCAAGATTCTATATCCCAGATAATCTATTTTTGTTTTATGGAATTCACACTTAGACAGCTTGCAATATAGCCGAGCCTCAAGCAATTTGGTCAACACTGTTTTCACTAACTGGACATGCTCATCCATTCAGAGTAGATGAGAATGTCGTCCAGGTAGACCAAAACCCTTTTATAGAGATACTCATGTAGCACCTCGTTAATCAACTGCATGAACACTGCTGGCACCCCCTGCAGACTGAACGACATCACTTTAAATTGAAAACAATTGAACACAGTTTTCCATTCATCTCCCTGTTTCACTCTGACCCTGTTGTAAGCTTCCCTCAAATCCAATTTGGTAAATATTTTTCCTTTTGACAAATACCCCAACATATCTACCATAAGAGGCAAAGGATGCATATTTTCCACTGAAATGGCATTGAGATTTTTGAAGTCCACACACATACATCACTTTCTGCTATCCCTTTTGTCCACGAAAAGCACAGGAGTGGCCATCTTTGATTTAGATGGTTCAATAAACCCCCGAGGCAGGTTAGTGCTCACAAAGTCCCTCATCTCCTCCATCTCACCGGGTGACATAGAGTACATCCTGGGCTTCAGGTACTTCGCCCCAGGGACAAGCTCTAACAAACTCATGTAGACCGTCTGGAATCTCCCCCTTTGTGGCAGGTTGTGTGTTAGAACCCAAAACATCCTCACAGTGACCATCTCTCGGTTGATCAATTCTTCTATTTTGGTCTGAGACAGGATCTGGTGCAGCAGTTCCCCTCGAGGTCATTGTAACATGGGTTTTACCATCTTTTGGAGCCTCTGGAATCCAAGTCTTTTTGGACCAAACCACTCTTGGGTACCACTTCTTGAATCAAGCTAATACCAATAACATGTCCTCCTTCAATCCAGGGACCAAAATGAAATGTGAAGTCTCTGTGTGGGGCCCATAAAACAGTGTTAAAGACTCTGTCAAGAGTGTAGCTGGTCTTCCGCCCAAGATAGACCCGTCCACCTGTTCAAAGGCAGTGGGAACCTTAAGGGTCCGGACGCGGAGTCCAGGGTTTGAGTGGTCTCAAAGTTAATGCAGCAGCGGGTGCACACAGGGTCCAATAGTGCTTGTACTTGCCCTCTCCTCACAGAGGAAGGGACGGTAATGTCAACAGTAACCAAAACAGGGGGCATAGGACCACTCATCATCGGGTTGTCATTAACTTTGCTGTCACTCTCGTAGAGGGTCATGCATAATTTTGCTAGAGCCTGAGGTGCTCTGCCTTCTGAGCACTGTGAGTTTTCCATCACCTGTAGAACAGCTTTGAATTTCTCTGACTTTTTCTTAACTGGTGGTCTTTTTCCCTTTGATGGAAGATGTTGAGGTGTTAGTTATCGGTCCCATGACGCTGGACATTCTGCGGCATAGTGGCCTTGTTTCCCACACTGGAAAGAGTCGAAGTGGTCTGGGATTCCCCGATCACATTCTGTGTTGTGGAATCCTCTCCCTCGACGAAATCCAGACGAGACTAATTGGCCCTCAGATGGTTTCTGGACTCTCTTTTCTTTTCTTTTTCTTTTTTTTAAATTATTAAAATGCTTTATTACTTACAAATTTAAAAATATTTATATACATAAATACATACATACATACATTTTTAGTTCAATTCTTATCATTGAGAGGTCATTCATAATTCTATCTCTTCTATATGCGTCCTTTAACTACTACTTTAATAGTTGTTGTTGTTGTTGTTGTTGTTGTTGTTGTTGTTGTTGTTGTTGTTGTTGTTGTTGTTGTTATTATTATTATTAT
>JANHFO010061517.1:0-10282 GCA_032468095.1 Pareas carinatus
TAAACGCTGTTGGATTCACTGAGGTTCTCCAGCCTGTTCCTTTGAGCGATCGGACCCAAGCCCCTTCAGATCTAACACATAGAACATAGAATAATATAGAATTGAAGTAGAATAATAATATAGAGGTGAACTAGAAGACCTCAGAAGTCTTCTAGTCCAACCCCCTGCTCAAGCAGGAGACCCTAGACCATTGCAGACAAATGGTTGTCCAGTCTCTTTTTGAAAGCCTTCAGTGATGGAGCACCCACCATTTCTGAAGGCAAGTCCTTCCATTGGTTAATTGCTCCAACCGTTGGGAAGTTCTTTCTTAGTTCTAGGTTGCTTCTCTCCTTGGCTAGTTTCCATTCATTGTTTCTTGTCCTGTCTTCTCGTGCTTTAGAGAATAGTTCGACCCCCTTGTCTTAGTAGGAGTCCCTCAAATATTGAAACAGTGCTTGTTGCTCTTGTTGTTGTTTTCAAACATTCTCCTTCAGTTGTAAGAAAAGAAGTAACTCTTGCCACCTTCAGCTAAGACATATTTGCTTGTTCTACCAGATGCTGTGCTTTTAAGCGCCAAGAAAATTGGAGAAAAGGCTTTGTGAAAATTTCAAGCAGAAAAGCTGCAGAGGTATTTGTAAATAAAGAGAATGAAACCATTCCCAGATAACAAATAAAATAATATTTCAGCTTTAAAATAGCAAAACAAGCTGTAGAAGGAGGAAGGGGAAATTGGGCTAAAGAGTAATAAAGTCTTGCGCTGCTTGCACAAAAATGTAAACCAACTGATAATTAGTCTGCGGTCCATGAGAAGAGGAGAATTCACTGGAGAAAGCCATTTTAGTTTGGAAGAGTTAGTGGTAAAAGGAAACCAGGCTGCCAAAGACCATAGTGGCTGAACACCATCAAAGCTGACACCAGCCAGAGCATACAAAAAAAAAATACAAAAAACCAGTTCAAGATTGGAACATGTGCGGAGACCTGGCCAATTGAATCACCAAGAGTCTGAGGCAACTGAATGGTTAACATCATCCTCTTCCATGAGCTGCATCCTGCGCCTTCTATGTAAGCCAAATCCTTTCTGATTCACTCTCTGTTAGACAACTTAGCCTGGTTTGCTGGATTTTCCCCCCAACAGGTTCATTATTATTACAGAAGTTCACCAGAAAAGGAAGGGAGACTCGGATGGTCATTTCTAACTTGTTAGCTGTATTCAAGCTAGCCATGCCCTGAGATTCGAACCTGGACTGATTTTACTTATTAGACTATTATCTTAGCCAATATACCACAGGTTCTCACTTTTGCCGGCTTTGTCCAGGGAGTATTAGACTCATTTTTTGTGAAGAGCGACACTTGGTGGTCCCTGAATACAGGAAAGAAACAATCTGTTTCACATTGTTGGGGGGGGCAATAGGCTGACAGGGTAAACCGCTTAGAGAGTGCTGTAAAGCACTGTTAAGCGGTATATAAGTCTAAATAATAAATAATAAATAAATAAATATTTTCTGCAATCAAGTCTGAAGCGGTTCACTTCGAGTTTGCATCTGTTGTTAGCTTTTGTTGCTGTTGTTAACTAATTGTTGTTAGTTCTGCCTACGCTCTGCCTATGGTAGACGTATGGAAGACTGTCACAAAGAAGAGTGGGGTCAATCTATTCTCCAAAGCACCTGAAGACAAGACAACAAACAATGGATAGAAACTAATCAAGGAGAGATCAACCTACAACTAAGGAGAAGTTTCCTGACAGTGAGAAACATCAACCACTGGAATGGGTGGCCTTCAGAATTTGTCCATCACTCAAAGAAGCGATTGGACAGCCCCTTGTCTGAAATGGTTTAGGGTCTCCTGCTTGAGGAGAGGGTTGGCCAAGAAGACCTACGAAGTCCCTTCTAACTCATTCTGACCTTATAATAGAACAACTTGATAAGGTTTACATTGCTGTGATTTTTTTCATAGAGTTCTAGAATAGGAGTAGATAACTTGTACACACAGGTTGTACTGTATATGACACTCAGTCAGCTCATTTGCATGCCCCCAGCACCTTCAGGTTGTGCTGATGAAAGCTGAAGAATTGGCATTGCAGATAGTCCTCGACTTACAACCATTCAGTGACCGTTCGAAGTTACAACGGCGCTGAAAAAAGTTACTTAGGACCAGTTTTCACATTTATGACTGTTGGAGCATCCCTGTGGTCATATGATCAACCTTTGGAAGGTTGGCAACTGGCATGTATTTATGATGGTTGCAGCGTCCTGGCGGGGTCCCGTGACCCCCTTTTGTGACCTCCTGACAAGCCAAGTCAATGGGGAAGCCAGATTCACTTAACGACCGTGCTACTAACTTGAGAACGGCATGATTCACTTAAGAAGTGTGGCAAGGAAGGTTGTAAAAAGGGGGCAAAATTCATTTAGCAACTGTCTTACTTAGCAACACAAATCTTGGGCTTCCTTGCAGTCGTAGGTCGAGGACTACCTATATGTTTTCAAGTTTGCTTCCCCCCAAAAACAACCCGCTGATCAGAGTGGGGGTTGAGGGGGGGGAATGAGAATGGTTTGTGCTCAGGTTTTTACTTCTTTAAAAATCTGTCTTTGTGATTAAAAGAAGAAGAAACAGTTGGAAGCAGATAGCACAAAACGTTGGGAGAAAAACGCTTCCTAATCTTTTAGGCAATTTTGGTTTTCATCTGTTTCTCAGCAGAGTTGGAGGACCTTGGCAACACTGTCTGAAAATACATTTAATGGGCTAATTAATTGTAAATACGTAACAGGGAGAGACCGATTTATACAGGTAGTCCTCAACTCGCAACTCTGATCGAGACTGCAATTACCGTTTTAAGTTGTGATTCAGCCTTTCTTTTTCTTTCTTTTTAATCCTAGTGGGAGGGACGGGGAGTCTTTAAGCGAAGGGAGGCCTCCTCTTGCAGCTTGCAAAGTTTCCACATCAATCCCACCCACCCCGTGAGACAGAGGAGGGGGATGAAAGCAAGCTAGAAGGGGGAAGTCTGTGCTGGTTGCGCAGGGGATAAAAAGGGTCCATTCAGGAGAGGGATTGATTGACACTCGCAGTTTCTAAGAACAGCCCAGTTCGCTCTCTTTCAAACCTAACTTTGATTTGAAGCACCCTCTCTCTGGACCGTTCGCATTTTCTATTCTCTCTCTCTCTCTCTCTCTCTCTCTCTCTCTTTTAGTTTTGGTTTGAGTGGCTATCAGCGATTAATCATTTGCTCTTCCTTGTGATGTGTAACTTGGGGATAGGAAGCAAGATGAGGTTCTGCCCACATATGTGAATCTCAAGCTCGGCTCAGTCACTTTGGAAAGGACAAACCATACTGCCCTCCTCCTCCTCCTGGCTGAGTTCTTTACTCATTGATGTGTTCGGTTTTGTACCTGCAAAACACACCATGAAGTTGCAGGCTGTTTCCTGGGACTCTTGGTGGCTCTTCTTCTTCTTAGCTGCTACAGCAAAAGGTAAGAGACAGAGAGCTCTGTTATTTTAGGGAACAAGAGGAAATTGGAGCACCGTGGGAAATTATCGTCACTTTTTTACCCCAAGCCCCCAATGTCAGCCACTCCCTGTAATGTGAGATCGAAAAAGAACGAGGTTTCTGATTTCATCTCCCTGGATTAAGAGCTTTGCCGCTGAATATTGCCGCAAACTCAGAGCATGTGTTGCATTCTGTGCCTATTATTTTACTTCAAAAAATGGTTGATTTCCTGTGGACACGGTACAGAAATTTAAAAAAACCCACCTAAATCCCCAACTGAAGTGCTAATGAACAAGTGAGAGCATTGAAAAGGTAGGTTTCACAGTACTTAATTGCATCATTGTCTATTGAAGTTAAAAAAAAAAATTAAGGGGGCCCTAAGACCTAAACTTATTGTTTGGTCTCAACCCATGTTGAAAAATAAAAACTGATGTGGTCAAATCAAAGTGAAGGAATTCTAATCATCGCAAATGTCACCCAAAGCATTAGGCTATGCTGTGCCACCCTTTACATGCCTTCTTATCAGACCTTGCTTCTGAATTCATTGGGTCTTATGATAGTAAAATTGCATGTTTACTATCAATAAAAAATAAAAGTGTGTGCGTATGTATATTCACATGAAGTATTAAAATTGTTTTATAAAACTTTAGTAACACCACACCTGGAATACTGTATCCGGTTTTGATCACCACATTGTGAAAAGGATGTTGACTTTGAGAAAGAATTTGCAGTCTTTTTCAATGAAATAAATGGGATTGAATCTCTTCAGAGTTAGCCGGATTGGGCTATTAAATATGCTAACGTTTTTAGTCCTGATAATAGCTATTTAACAGGAACTTTTGTTGAAAACCATATCACTTACTTCCAAGAAAACTTTTAAAACATTTGTAACATTTAACAACAGTTAGTATCAGAAAGGATTGATATGTATCCTTCTGGAGAAGGCTTTACAGGTAGTCTTGACATAGGACCCTAATTGATCCCAGAATTATGGTCCTAAATTGTGCCGGTTGATATTTATTTATTTATTTTTATTTTATTTTTCAAATTTATATACCGACACAGGGCAGTGAACAGCCGACTAAAAATATAGATACATTAATTTAAAATGAATCTAAAATAATTATACTTAGGCTGCAATAAAATTTAAAAACTCTAAAATTTAAAAACCGAAACTACCCCGCCCCAGCACCACAATAGAACCGAATTACAAATTTAAAATACCCTGGGGAATCAGGACAGCCCGGCCTAGATAAAAAGATAGGTCTTGAGGGCACGCTGAAAGACCCGGAGATTAGAGATCATGCAAATCTCTGGAGGGAGTTCGTTCCATAGGGTGGCCGCTGCCACAGAGAAGGCTCTACCCCTGGGGGTCACCAGCCGGCATTGCCTGGTTGACAGCACCCTGACGAGACCCACTCTGTGGGAGCAAACTGGCCTATGGGAGATACTTGTCGGCAACAGGCGATCCTGCAGATACCGAGGCCCTCTGCCATGGAGTGCTTTAAAGATAGTAACTAACACCTTGAAACACACCCGGAAGGCCACAGGAAGCCAGTGCAGCTCGCACAGGAGGGGGGTCACATGGGAACATCCCCTGACCCCCATAATCCCCCGCATGGCTGCATTCGGAACTAATTGCAGTCTCCGGATGTGGTTCAAGGGGAGCCCCATGTAGAGAGCGTTGCAATAATCCAGACGGGAGATGACGAGTGCTTGAGTGACTGTGCATAAGGCATCCCGATCTAGAAAGGGGCGCAACTGGCGAATCAGGCACACCTGATAAAAAGCCCCCCATGGCTATATCTGAGTCTATGACTTTTTTGCGATGGTTATTAAGCAGATGTGGCAGTCATAAAGCAAGCATGGTAACTGTAAAGCGAATACCATAGTCATTAAGCAAACCTATGATCTGCGATGGGCGCTTTTTTTTTTGCTGGAAATTGGAATTAAATGCTGGTTTCCAGAGGGAAAAAATCATCGTAAAATTGTGATCATGTGACCATGAGATGCTGCAAATAGCCATAAATGTGGTCTGGTTGCCAATCACCCAAAATGTAACCACATGACTGGTGTGTGTTCAGTCATCAAAATTTCAAATCCAGGTCATAAGTACCCTTTTTTTGGGTATGTTGTAAATTCAAATAGTTGCTAAGTGACTGGTCATAAATTGAGGAGTATGTGTAATTACTATCTTGCTTATTGTATATATTATCTGTCTTCCATTTATTTATTTATTTTATTTATTTTTATACCGCCCTTCTCCCCGAAGGGACCCAGGGCGGTGCACAGCCATATAAAAAACAATTAAGACAGGTAAAAAACGGACAACACATTAAGAGCAATTTAATAATACAATAATTTCAGTGGCTGATTTAGAAACGTAATATAAAAACCAATTTAAAACCTGATTAAAATAGAGAATTAAAATTAATAACCTATATGGGCAAGGGAAAAGGTGTAGGTTAGGTCAGCCCGGCCTGGGTAAACAGATGGGTTTTTATAGCACAGCGGAAAGCACGGAGGTCTGTGATGGTACAGATCTCTGGGGGGAGGTCGTTCCAGATGGTGGGAGCGGCCACAGAGAAGGCCCTCCCCCTGGGGGTCCCCAGCCAACATTGTCTGGCCGACGGCACCCTGAGGAGGCCCTCTCTGTGGGAGTGAACCGGTCAGTGGGAGGTATTGGCTGGCAGAATGCGGTCCTGTAAATAACTGGGTCCTAAGCCATGGAGCACTTTAAAGGTCATAACAAGCACCCTGAAACGCACCCAGAAACCCACAGACAACTAATGCAACTCACGCAGGAGGGGGGTCACATGGGTCTTGCCACTGGCCCCCATAACTCCCCGCGTGGCCGCATTTTGTACCAGTTGGAGCTTCCGGATGCATCTCAAGGAGAGCCCCATGTAGAGAGAATTACAGTAGTCTAGACAGGCCGTGACGAGGGCTTGAGTGACTGTCCGCATGGCATCACGATCTAGAAAGGGGTGCAACTGGCGCACCAAGCGAACCTGGTAAAAGGCCCCCCTGGTGACGGCTGCCACATGGCCTACTAAGGACAGCCGTGCATCCAGGAGGACACCCAAGTTGCGGACCCTTTCTATGGAGGCCAAAGACTCGCCCCCAATAGCCAACGATGGAATGAGCTGGCTATATAGTGGCGCCGGCAGCCACAGCCACTCGGTCTTAGAAGGATTGAGCCTGAGTCTATTGCACCCCATCCAGATCTGCACGGCCTCCAGGCACCAGGACATCACTTCGACAACATCGTTGGGGTGGCCTGGGGTGGAGATATACAGCTGAGTGTCGTCAGTGTATTGATGGTACTCCACCCCAAAGCCATGGATGATCTCACCCAGCGGCTTCATATAAATGTTGAAAAGGAGAGGCGAGAGGACCGATCCGTGAAGCACTCCACAAGTGAGGCCCCATGGAGTTGACCTCTGCTCTCCTGTCAACACTGTCTGCATTCGGCCAGAGAGGTAGGAGGAGAACCACCGATAAACAGTGCCTCCCACTCCCAACCCCCCCAATCGGCACAGCAGGATACCATATCAAAAGCCGCTGAGAGGTCTAACAGGACCAGGATAGAGGAATAACCTCTATTCCGGGCCCTCCAGAGTTCCAAGATACCAAACCCATAGCAGAGCATGGGTATCGATAGCTAGTATATAATATATATCACATTGCCTCAGCTGTAGTCACAGTCTATTTCAAATGGCCTATAAAGTTGGAACACCATCCACGATTCTAAAAGTTTTGTATCTCAACAATTAATGATCACATTTACCTTAACCGAATTGAGTCAAATCACATTGTGACAAGAGCTGTCAGAGATTCCAGTGACTTCCTTTGTTAAGGAAAGTGTCAAATAACGGCTTAAAATAAAATATATCATTAAAAAAAACCAACCTGGATAGCATGCTGTGAGTCCACAACAAATGCTCATTTCCATTATTTCCACCAAAATAAAAAACGATGTCTTTGATGCTCATAAAGATAGAAGGAAAGTTGCAATATTTCTCACTTCGTGTATATCTGCATCTCTATAGATATGGTCAGTGGGTTTTTTTGGTAAAAAAAAGGGGGCCGGAACTTGTTAATCTTTTATTTTTAAAAACGTATATTCAGTTCTTACTATAAATTTAATTTAGTGTATTTAAGCCACATACAAAAATGATACCGGGACTGCATTCTGGCATTTTCTATGTCAAAAAAAGAAAAACACTGGATATTGTTAGCCCTGTGTAGGCAGTTCTCAATTTACAATGGCAGCTGGGACCAGAATTTTTGTTGCTAAGCAAAGGGCTGAAATGATGTAAGCTCTCCTGTTTGAGCAGGGGATTGGATTAGATGACCCCTAAGGTCCCTTCCAGCTCGATTCTGATGGATCGGATGCTGCTACAATCATAAGCGCAAAGACCAGTCACAAGTCCCTTTTTTCAGTGCTGTTATAAGGTCACATGCTCACTAAATGAAGGATTGCAAGTTGAGGATTATCTGTGAGATGTTCGCTATTCCTTACTTGTGCAAAGGAGGTCTCAGCTGAGACTATACGGTGCTTTGGATTTGATTCCAAAAAAGGGGTTTCATGATGCGTTGGGGTGCAGATGCAGCACGACCCTTTCAAGCAGCTGCATCATTTTCAGCGGCCATAGAACTGTGGGGGAAAGACTTAGCTGCTTTCAAGAGATTCATAGCATCCAACCTTCCTGTCTTCAGAATCAGGCCCAGTGCAGTTGAGAAGATTCTGCTGGTTATATGTACCAGATTTTTCTCCCCGGAAACAGAGCGGGAGTTACAGAGGATAAGGGCTAAGCTTAGAATCTCCTTCCACGTTCTTGTGGAAACTTCTTCCCAAGAACAGAGGTCAGATGTTGGAGACACTAAGATATTTCCAAATGAGAATCTGAGAGACTTAGCAGGAATTTGCTGAACGTGCTAGGAATGGCTTTGAACAACAGGTTTTAATCCCAAGACTGTAATATCAGAATAAAAATGCAGGAAATGTTCCCTAAATAAGTCCAGAACAAGAAAAAAATTGGAAGAGATTCACCCCTAATTCACTGAAAGAGGAGAGGAGGAGGAGGAGGAGGAAGAGGAGGAGGAGGAGGAGGAATGGCATGTATAAGAGCTGAGCAGACTTGCAAGATTCTTTTATTGGAAAGAATATCAATAAAAGTGGGCTTAAAAGCAGATATCCATGGCAAAGAGCAAAAGATCTTGGCCAAGTGAGTATTCTTCACATAGTCCCTATGAAGTCCTTCCTTTTCAACCAGGCTATTTAAGAGGCCTAACTCATCACAGTCTTGACTTCCAATTGCTTTTCATTTCATGTTTTAAATTGCTAGCAATCCGGAATGCCTCGTGGGAAGAAGAGTGGCAAGAACAGCGAAATAATATCAGCTCAAAATGAGACTCTTGACCGAGGCAGCTTAAAAGCGCCCACCACGGTGAGATCATCTGCTCACAAGGCACAGAAGGGCAGGAATGAAAACCCTTCTCCTATACATTTGATGCCTGCCTGGATGAAAAGACTAAGGATTTGTCATTTTCTCCTTTCCAACGCAATTTGGTCCATTGCTAGAGCCTCACGGGAGTGATTTCGAAGCTAAAGAAAAAGATATGTGATTTAAATTGGGCTCAAGGTGCATGTGGAAGTGTTGGTTGATAAGGGAGAGAAACACAAAGAATCAGAATCAGAATAGAGCTAGAAGGGACCTTGAAGGTCTTCTAGTCCAGCCCCCTGCTCAAACAGGAAACTCTCTGCCAGTTCAGACAAGTGACAAGTCCCGTCTCTTCTTAAAGGCCTCCAGTGATGGAGCACCCTCAACCTCTGATGGCAACTTCTGTTCCACTGGTTATTTAACAGAATAACAGTGTTGGGAGGGATCTTGGAGGTCATCTAGTCCAACCCCTTGCTCAAGCAGGAGACCCTATGCTAGTTCAGGCAAATGGTTATCCAGTCTCTTCTCGCATTTTTGGCATAAAAATTTTGTTTATTTATAAAATAAAAACCCATAGTAAATATTTCAACAAACATCAGTCAAGTGAGTATACAATTCGTCATATTTAGTATTTTTTCCCCATAAAATCTATTTTCTAATACATTCAAATTCCTACTCCTACTCTTTTCTTTTTTCCAGCCATCTGTAGAAAAAGTTCCAAGTCTGGAGGTCTGTCGATTCTTTGTCCTCTTTCGATCTCAACGTCAATCTGTCCATTTCAGTTGTCCAATCTCTTCTTGAAAGCCTCCTTTGATGGAGCAAGTCTTTCCCCTGATTAATCAGCAGAATGACAGTGTTGGAAGGGACTTTAGAGGTCCCCTAGTCCAACCCCCTGCTCAAGCGGGAGACCCTATACTAGTGATGGCAAACCTTTTAGAGACCGAGGGCCCAAACTGCAACCCAAAAGCCACTTATGTATCGCAAACTGCTCACACGGTAACCCGCATACCCCAGTGGCCATCGGGGACCTTTCTGGGGGCTTACCCCAGCTTTTGCGGCCTACTGTGAGCTATGATCCCTTCCAACCTAGCTCCTCTCCTCTCTCACCTTCGCCACAGACTCCTCCCTGCATTTGAGCCACTCTCCTTACCCCAAACGGGACGAAGGAAGCGCTCCCATTGGGCTGCTGGGCAGAGGGGCGGGTGATGTCAAAAATGTCCTCAGACACACGTGGAGAATGGGGAGGAGAGCCCCGTGTTCCTCTGGCTTTCTAGTAAAGAAATCTGTGCTGGGGAAATGACGCACATGCCCACAGATTGCCGCCTCTGGCACACGGACCTGGCTGGTCTTACTGAGACCTGGTTGGGCGAGGAGG
>JANHFO010061894.1:0-10270 GCA_032468095.1 Pareas carinatus
AGCTAGGACTTCAACAACTCACTAAACAAGCAGAGAGAGAGAGAGAGAGAGAGAAAGAAAAAGAAAAGAAAGAGGGAGGGAGGGAGGAAGGAAGGACATTTTAAAACAGATTAAATGTTAATTTAATTTCCTGCAATTTACACATGAATGTCTTAAGGATGTTTAATTTAAATATATTTCAGGATGCTGGACAACTTCTCCAGATTTCATAATTTGTCTAAATGACGCATCCCAGAGCAAGCACAATGTTGACATTCAAAATGTAGGGGGGAAAGCTTGGTGAGCACATAATCAAGGATGCAGAACTTTCAAAATCCAACTAAGGAAACTCATTTTTAAAAACCCACCATGAGATCTGGGAATCCAACCACCACAGTTGCATAATCTTGTTGGCTGGAGAACATTCGATTGGGGGAGCTGATTTTCTGCTCAATCGCTCGGCTTAAGTTCTCAGAAGACAATTGATCTCGAGAAACAGCCTGGGGTACGTAGGTTTCAATCGCTAGGCAGAAGAACAAAGCAAATACATATATCTTTATCGAAACCATAAATCGAAGCAAACGTGGACTGGTGGGTTGGATTACTTATGGTTCAGGGAAAAAAAGGATGGAAGGATATATATATATATATATATTTGGACATCTCTCCGAACAGATTTTATGGTAGAGAATACCTTCAGCTTTATTTTTTTTCAAATTAGCCCTCCTATCTTGAGTGGTTTGAAGTGGGTAATTCCTCTTTGTGTGCAATGTTGTTAAATCAACAAAGCAAGGCACTCCGCAATCACCTTGTTCAGCTCGAGAGAAAATATAATTAAAAGGAAATGTTTCTCTTCAGTCTATCAACAAAGACCTGTGTCTTTAGAGTATCTCATTATACACCTAATATCATTTTCTGGACTTTGATTAGCGAGGTATGTACTAGTCATTCTTTTTCACAGCATCTGCCTGCATTTCTCTCTCTCTCTCTCTCTGACTTTTTAATCAAAGCTACCTGTCGACGCCTATTTGATCTTTTAGATGGCTTTGTTTTTCCTGGCAAATCAGCAGCAATTTATTTATTTATTTTAACAAGCCTATCTGCCTGCAACCGCTTGCTATTTGGCTCAGCTTTTATGGCGATAACAACCTGTCTCACTTGGGATTTTCAGGCAAGTCGGAAAGGTGTTATTTCCATTTGCTGCCTCCCTTTCGGCCCCCACCCCCCATAACTTTATCTGACTCTTTTTATTTTTAAGCACGGACTGCAAAACTGCCACAGAGGGAATACCAGGCGTGAAAGTGCCCGAGTTCAGCAAACCCATCCTCTGAAGCGATGCCTTCTTAAGCTTTTCGGTCCCATAATTACAGTCCTCCTTCTGTCAGCGCTGGGAAAATAATATTAGTTGTAAAAATTAGGATTGCATATGAATAGTCCTCGATTTACAGCCACAACTGAGCCCAAAACGTGGGAGCCTTTTCTGCTCTAGATCAGAAAATAGCTGGCTGAGGAATTCTGGGTGTTGAAGTCCACAAGCCTTCAAGGGACCAAGGTTGGAGACCTCTGCTGTAAAGCAATGTTAAGCGGTATATAAGTCTAAATAATAATAAATAAATAATGTTTCTGGGGCTCAATGAGCCGTGGGGTCATGTGGGCTCAGTGAGCCGTGGGGTCATGTGGGTTTTGCCCCATTTTACAGCTTTTCTTCCCACAGTTGTTAAAGTGAATCCCCGCAGTTGTTAAAAGTCAAGTAACACGCTCGTTAAGCGAAATCTGGCTTCCCCTTGGATTTGGCCGGTCAGGAGGTCAAAAAAAAAAGTGATCACATGACAGGACAGCTGTCGTAAATATGCGTCAGCTGACAGGGGTCTGAATTTTGCTTATGTGACCACGGGGATGCTGCAACGGTCGTGAGTGTGGGAAATGGTCCCCAGTCACTTGCTCAGTGCCGTTGTGACTCTGAGCGGTCACTAAATGAACTGTTGTTAAGTTTCGACTACCTGTATACAAAGCAGAGCAAACCCCAAAGATGTGGACAATTCAGTTTTAAATCCCGTACCTGTGGTTACCCCAAATCCAGTCTCCCCTGGTTCCTCAACCAAGGTGTGCAACTGGCAGACGCCAGTCTCTTCCACAGCCAGATGTATCGGTTTGGTCAACAGGTACTTCCTGGAAAACATGAGGCGTTATCTATGTTCTAGATCAGTGGTCGCCAACCTTTTGGACCCCGGGGACCACAAAATTCGTAATATTAAATCCCACGGACCACTTAATATGAATCTTTGTTAAAGACACATACATTTGTAAAATAATGATCAGAGAGCTTCCATTTTGTTAATATAAAAGGCACCTACTTCAAATAATAAAATTAAAAAAGCTTATTTAATCCTAACAAAATCCTTAAAGGTTGTTTAATTCTATCCAAATTATTAAAGTTAGCTCAATTATTAGAAAATAATAGAAGCTTATTTAAGTATTACAAACTTTAGTGTGATTTTTTTCCTGCTTGAAAGAGAGAGACAGAGACACACAGAGAGAAAATGAGTGAGAGAGAGATAGAGACAGACAGACAGAGAAAGAGAGAGAATGAGAGAGACTCAGAGAGAGAGAGAGAGACAGACAGATGCACACACACACACAGAAGAACCATACAACTATATTAAAAAAATCAAATAATCTCCAGATTTTCCTACGGACCAACAAAATTTTCTCATGGCCCACAGGTTGGCAATTACTGTTCTAAATGACATATTCAAATTGGCCAAATTTAATATCCTGTCTCCTCGCCCCCAAGGGACTTTTGAGTAGCAGGCATGATCCTTCCCCACTTCTGGTTTCCCAATTAAGGGCATTCAGGTTCCCAATATGGACCCCTCACACCCTGGACATAATCTGATTCAACTTCTTCCCTCCAGATTCCACTACAGGGCATTGCAAACCAAAACAACCAGACACAAGGAGAGTTTCTTCCCTCATGTCATCAACCTGCTAAACAGCTGATTCATAGGACAGTGTTAGTGTGGAGGGTGTCTTTGTGACAGGATGAAATGGGTTTTTGTGGCATGATAATTGCAATTTATGACACGACATGATGAATGTTACGTATTTTAAGACTATGAATGTATCTTATGCTTGTATACATAATTGATTATGCCTATATATACAAATGATCGTGATTATGCCTATATATTCAAATGATCGTGATTATGCTTATATATTCAGATTGTCTATGAATGTATCTTGATTGTATCCTTGTTATGAATGTATGTAGGTGTTGAGCACACTCACTGAAGACAAATTCCTTGTGTGTCCTGACCCACATGGCAAAATAAATTTTGATTCGGATTCTGATTCAATAGGGACTAGGCCAATTTGCCACAGGATAATTCAATAGCAACAGCACTTAGACTTATATATCGCTTCACGGTGCCTTTACGGCCCTCTCTGTTTACAGAGTCAGCATATATGCCCCCAATAATCTGGGTCCTCATTTTACCGATCTTGGAAGGCTGGAAGAAGCCGGTCAGGATCAATCTGTTGGCTGTCAGCAGAATTAGCCTGCAATACTGCATTCTAGCCACCGAGCCACCACGGCTCTCTTCATTCAACATTTTTAATTCAATGTTGTATTAATCATTTCATTCAGTTGCTTTTATTATTGGTGGCCATGTTTCCGTCGAAATTATTGTAACTTTTGTATTTCTGCGGTCACTTGAAGTCTCTAAGTGGTCTTCAAAGGCATCTCCAGGTAGAGCACATTGTAGTAGCCCAATCAAAATGTTACCTACGTGTGAATGATGATGAGCAGGGTCTCCTGGTTGAGAAATGAGTATAATGGATTTGTGTAAATGCCCTACCAGTCATAGCTACCAGCTGCTTCTTGAGCAGGAGCCACAAGTCAAGGAAGACCCCCAAATTGTGCACCAATTCTGCTCAGGGGAAAGTTAGGTACAACTACTTATATCTATCAGACTTTTTTATGAGGCTTTTTCTGAGTACAGAAGGGAGTGAACTACTCCCTTTTTGTCCTTCGGCTCCAACCTAGGAGCTTTGCAGGCCTGTCACTAAGCGACACCCTTTTTTTATTACAAGAAGTTTTACAAACTGGCGAAGAAAGAAAAGGAGTCTCAGTGGCCATTTCTAGCCTATTTGCTTTCATCAGTGAGACTTATATCTCTGTTTAAATATAGCCATGTTTCTTAACTAAGGTCACTTAAAGAGTGTGGATTTCAACTCTCAGTATTCCCCAGCCAGCATTCATGGCTGGCTGGGAAATTTTGAAAGTTAAAATTCACAGGTCTTCAAGGAGCCAAGATTGAGAAACAATGATATGTAGATGATGCAAAAAACGCTGGTCCTACTGGTTGGTTTTATTTTCCACAAGGAGCCACCGGTCTTCGGCCACCAAAAAGACAGACTTGAGACTGATTGGCAAGGAGATAGTATGGGCATTGCCCTCCAAGACATCCATAACGGTAAGATAGCTCCTGAAAGAGAAAATGCTAAAAATTAGCCTTAGGATAACCCCACGATGCCTCTGCAAGCAAAAAAAAAAAGGAATTAGTTCTTACCCTTCCTCTTTGTAGAACACCAGCCAATTCTTATGCGCGAATTCTTTGCACATTTTGTGACTCGTCTTCTTGAGAAAGAGGTGAGTGGGTGGAGGGGAGAAAAGACAAAATAATCAACTACAATTCTTCGGCCAAATTGTCACATTCACCAAGGCTTTAAAACCTCTTTGTTACAGATAGAGACTTGGCTTGGTCTAGGACAGGGCTGGAGAATTATGGTGCTTTTATAGCCTGTGGACCTAAGTCCCAGAATTCCTGAGCCAACGTAGTTTTGTGTTTTGTGACAGGATGATTGTACCTTATAACATGATGACATGGTGAATGTACTTATGATTGTGAATTGTATTCATGATTAAGCTTGCAGTTTGTCGATTGTAGCTTATACATACTTGACAAGATGAATGTACTTTATGACTTGGAATGTATCTTATGCTTATATATATACAAATGATTATGATTATGCTTATATATACAAATTATTATGAATGTATCTTTGATTGTAATCACAGTTTGTCTATTGTATGTATGGAGGTACTGAGCATGTACACCGGAGACAAATTCCTTGTGTGTTTTAACACACTCGACAAAATAAACTCTGATTCTGATGTCAGGGTCCATTCTCAGGAACGCTAATGCTGATTCCTATTCTCTGTGCTAAATAAAATGTCACATGGCAACATGTTCCTTTGCACAGAATTGCACTGTAGGGAAAACTGGTTTAGCAAACTGAAGCTAGATCATCAGAGCACCTAACTCAATTTTCCAGTGGGATGCTCTCAAATCATATTTTTCAAATTACAACAGTCTTGTGGCCAGGCTCTGATACGGTGGTCATATAATAACTCTATTAGAAGAAAATGTTTGTAGCTCAGGGTCGAACTGTGGGGGTCCCTGGTGCTCTATGAGGTTGGTGATTTTCTTGCAGACATTTCATCACCCAACTATGTAACAACATCAATGCTCACTGATGTGCACTGCTGTTACGTACAATAGTCTGGTAATGAAATATCTGCAAGAAACCCATCAAGCTCAAGGACCTCAAGGACCTCACAATTACAGTTGTTTAATAATTAGTTCTATATTAGCAAAACGGAAAAACTGCAGAACCAACGCCTAAGGGGCTGCCACAAAGAAGAAAAGGTCAACCTGTTCTCCAAAGCACCTGAAGGTAGAACAAGAAGCAAGGAATGGAAATTAAGCAAGGAAACACCCTAGGAATAAGGAGAAATTTCCTAACAGTGAGATCAATTAATCAGCGGAACTTTTCTCCAGAGGTTGTGGGTGTTCCAACACTGGAGGTTTTTAAGAAGAGTTTGGACAACTATTTGCCTCAAACGGTACAGAGTTTCCTGCTTGAGCAGCGGGTTGGATTAAAAGACCTCCCAACCCTGTTATTCTGTTAAATGTGATTTCTCAAACCGATCTTTTGAAACCCCTGTAATCTTTTCGTGATAGCACTGTTCCTCGCTATAGACCCATGACCCGTCCTAAGAAAGGGCAAATATTTCACTACCTATTTGCACACATAACTTTCTTAAGATACTCCCTATTAGCAGGGTTAAAGTTGAACAAATAAGGGTGAAGCATGAAGCAGCAGGACTGTGTAAAGAGGAATGTTAACCCTGAAAGAGGCTTAAGACACAAACCTGTCATATTAGGGAAAAGCTACTGGGATTGCTCATTAAATTCATGTACTCAGATAAGACACTGAAAAAAGGGAAATCCATACGGGATTTGAGGGATCTGGAGATTACATGTTACGGGAAAAGAACTAGTCTTGAATGCTTCTACAAAATCCTGACAGAGAGCTATTTTTAAAGATGGGAACTGAAACGCTAGCAATATAACCAGTGTTTCTCTTTAAGATGGGTGGACTTCAACTCCCAGAATTCAACCAGAAGTCCTGGTTGTTTAACGAAGGAATTATTCACCCCACAGGGAACAAATCATCCCATTAATAGATATGATTGAACTAAGAGGACAATCTTTTCTCTTTTTTCTTCACAACGACACATCGCTGATTGAATGGGCACCACACTGGGATCTTTAAGATCTATAAAAATTCAGAAAATTCAAAAAGATGGCAATATTGTCTTTATAGAATTATATTAATGGTCTAAAACAGTACAGGTAGTCCTTCAATTACAATAATTCATTTACTGACCATTCAAAGTTACAACAGCACTGAAAAAAGTGACCATTTTTCTCACTTAATGACGTTTAAGCATCCCCATTGGCCGCATGATCAAAATTCAGACGTGTGTTAACTGACTGATATTTATGACAGTCGGAGTGTCCCGGGATCACTTGATCCCCTTTTGCCACCTTCTGACAAGCAAAGTCAATGGGGAAGTCAGATTCACTTCACAACCGCATTACTCACTTAAGAACTGCACCGATTCACTTAACGACCATGGCCAGAAAAGTTGTAAAGTGGGACAAAACCCACTTAACAAATGTCTCGCTTAGCAACAGAAATGTTGGGTTCAATTGCGGTCGTAAATCGAGAACTGCCTATATAGCCATGTTTCCTTCTGCAGCAAAAAAAGTGGGCCAACTAAAACATTTATTGTGTTATTTTATTAGATTTTATTTTCTTAAATTTCATTTCATTTTATGAAATATTTATGCTGCCCCTCTCGTTTACAAGGTGAGAAACGTACAATGGCATTCATTACGAGGTGAGTTTTTCAGACAGCCACAGAGAGGAAGAGTTAGAACAGCCATTTAACCACTGAGTCCAACCTCGTTTAGTGACAGAATTTGAACTCAGCCGTTTGTCTAATCATGGTGCCTGAATATATCCACCGAAGACAGGCCGACTCCCTTTCTAAGGATTATGGAAGCCAATTTTCTTTAGATGTGTTTCGCCTTTCAAGAACTAGATCAGAAACAGCTTTACACGGGGCTTGAAGGACAGTTAGTGCTCGACTTACGACCGCTAGTCAAGGCATCCATACAACTGACCCAATTCTATGCCCCTTTTTTTGTGGCTGCCATTTGCCACGAGTGCTGAATTTACAGCGTTCAACAGCAGCTGTAAAGCAAACACCACGGTTATTAAGCAAATAATTTTCTGCCACGAACATTATTTTGCTGGAAACCAGAAGTAAACGCTGATTTCTGGCCACAAGTGTCATTAAATTGCAATCACTTGAGGTAATTTATGTAATGCGTGTCAGCTGCTAAGCACCCAAAATATAATCATGTGACTGAGGGGGGGGCGAGGCGGGGTGGAAGTTGGAACTCCAAATCCAGGTTGTAACTTTTTGTAACTTTGAATGGTTGCTAAGTGTCTGGTCCTAAGTCAAGGACTACCTATAGCCTGAAAGGGTTACAGGTAATCCTCACTTATGACCACAATTGGGCCCAACCTTTCTGTTGCTAAACAAGACAGTTGTTCAGTGAATCTTCCCTCATTTTATGACGTTTCCTGCCACAGTGGTTAAGTGAACCAGTGCAGTTGTTAAGTGAGTAACACGGTTGTTAAGTGAATCTGACTTCCCCATTGACCTTGCTTATCACCAGGTCACAAAAGGGGATCATGTGACCTCGGGACACTGCAACCGTCATAATATGCACCATTTGCCAAGCGTCTGAATTTGGATCATGTGACCACGGGGATGGTGCAACGGTTGTTAAGAGTGAAAATCGGTTATAAGACCCTTTTTTCAGTGCCGTTGTAAGTCTGGACAGTCACTAAATGAACGGTTGTAAATCGAGGACTATCTGAATTCCTGCACGATCGATAAGCTAACATCCATCTTACCTCCTCCTGTTTGCCTCCCCACCAGGAAGCTCCTTTACGAGGCGCTTGGATATCTGGTAACAGGGTGAGTCGACTTATGGTCCCTGTGTTTGTATCCAGCAATAAAATAATGTGATTCTAGAAGAAAAAAGAAGAGGGTAATTCAACCAACTTTGGAAGACATGCAAACATATGCGGGCAATTCGGGGGAAAAAAAACCTCCGTTTGCGCATGTGCGAGAAGTAGACAAGAATAGCGACGCCTGTCCTATGGCACCGTGCGCAGTCGTGCAGCACTTGATTCGTCCGCTAGATCCATTGAAAAGGAGCGCTGCCATAGAAGATCCTGTCAAATGTATTGACTTTTGGCAGCTGCGATCCATCGCGAACTGAGGCACCCAAGAATAGAATTGTGGCTTCCTTCCTTGGCGGGAGATTTCTTTGCAGGAGGAATTTCAAACCTTGTAAGATGGTATGATAAGGGTCTCCATTTGAATGGCGATTATGTCAAAAAGTCATGTCATGCTGTAGTTTTCTAATGTGTACAATAAAAGCTCTGTATCTGCGAGTGTCTGTCATGGATTACCAAACAGAGGTTTTTGCCCCGGAATTGCCCTCCTATATGTCCCCAAAGATCCTTTTCCCTTTTTTGAAACTGAGAGTGAATTTTTACTGGTCTGAGAAAACTAGTTAGTTTGTTCCCCTCCAAAATTTCTCCCTTCAGCAAAATTTTGACATTGTCCAGAGTTCACTAAAGCAGAGAACTCCAACCTTGATCCCTTTAAGGCTTGTGGACTTCAACTCCCAGAATTCGTCAGCTATGCTGCTGAGGACTTCTGGGAGTTGAAATCCACAAGCCTTAAAGGGACAAAAGTCGGAGACCTCTGCACTAAAGGATATTCTCTTCTGGTGTGGAAAATTCATATCTGGTTTCCTGTAGCAAATCGGTCCCCCTCCTCACATTCCTATTTCAATCATAAATGGCAGGCAATGTGTCAGACCCAGATGTGTTCCTGAAAGCCGTTTGGAGCGCATCCTTAATTTCAATTTTTCACCAATTTGACTCTACGCCAATCACTAGGAGACTGGGAGTTCTAATCCTGCCTTCGCCATGAAAGTCAGCTGGGTGACTTTGGGCCAATCACTAAGAGACTGGGAGTTCTAGCCCCGCCTTAGCCATGTGAGCTTGGGCCAATCACCAAGTGACTTGAGTTCTAGTCTCACTTTAACCATGAAAGCAGGCTGGCTGAGTTTGAGCCAGTCATTCTCTCTCAGTCCAACCCACCTCATAGGGTTGTTGCTGTGGGGAAAATAGGAGGAAGAAGGTATGTTGGACATGTTTGATGCCTTGAGTTTATTTGTAAAAATCATAAAGATGGGATACAAATAGATAAAAAAATGAATAAACACAGAAAAAAAGCAAACCAGCATTGATTCCAAAACATTTTCAAAGCTCCCTATGTCCTTGTATTCACTGCTCACGGGCTATTTGGTTTTGCTCCTTTTGCACGGTCTTTCCATCCGCTATATTCCTCTCCCCAGTGACTTCCAGGCTTCGTTAAGAATTAGGGAGCTCATACATTAGCATCTAAGACTTTGCCAAGGGGCAACTGCCTGTTCAGCACTTCATTTCTCTTTTTTTATTTTGTTGGAGGAGACAAATTTGCTCTCTTCACTCTTAATTTCGTCTATGTATCTGAAAAAGACCCCTGAAGTGGGAGGAGGAGGAGGAGGTGGACTTATGAGGTCCTTGGTCCTTTTTGACATTGGCTGTTTTTAGGCAGACATTTTATTACCCAGCTAGCTAACAACATCATTCCTAGAGGGGAGTGGGATTGGAGGAGGAGGAGGAGGAAGAGGATGATGATAGGGTCCTTGGTAGACTCTGAGCTTGGCTGTTTCTTGCAGATGTTTCATTACTCAACTTGTTAGCATTATCAGTGCTAGAAGGGAGTGGGGTTAGCAGAGGGAGG
>JANHFO010061986.1:0-10265 GCA_032468095.1 Pareas carinatus
GTTTTCTTGTAGATGTTTCATGACCCAACATTCATCAGTAGACCCTGGGGTTTTTTTTCCATTTCATGTCTACCTGATACTGTTTCAGTTCCATTTCAAATACGTCAACATGATGTCAGTTCTTTGTCCTCATGGAAATTTGCCTCTTGGGTTTTGGATTTTGTATTCAGTTGCACCACTGAAGAGGAGCAGGGATGATCTTCGAGAATAGCTTGAAAATGAACATAAGCCTTGCTCCAGCAGAAGTGGGCTGTGATGTCTGTGCAGGGCCAGAAAAGGAATTCTATTCAGGTACTCCCTTACTTGTTACATAACAGAGTCCCTTTTGGTTCTCAGTGGACTTTACAATAAGGCTGGATTGGAAGATGTCCCAAATTTGGTGTGTATGCATGGTGTGTGTGTGTGTACACACAGAGATATTTATATCCTACTTTTTATAGAGCTAAAGACAGAGTACATAGTGTTCCCTCCATGTATTTTTCCACACAACAATAATTCTGTGTAATTGGTTGGACTATGAAAAAAGGACTAATCCAGATTTATCTAGTGATAAAAGTTTAAGGGTTTTCATACTCCTTGTCTAACTCTTTCTCCACTACACAACACATTGGCTCTTATTGTTGTCACTGTGGTATAGTGGAGAAGAGACTGTTGACGTCAACCTCTAACCCTGGTGAAGTGGGGCTGGGAGAAATCTTATGCATTAACTCATAGTTCATAGCCTCCATAGCAAACATGAGCTTGTCACAGTGTCAGTCTTACGAGATCGATCAGACAGGAAACACAACCGGATGAGCTAATTCTACTTTATTGTAAAGGTATGACAACATAATCTTGCAAGCTTGAAAGCACATTTCACACACACCCCAAGAAACTAGGTTAGATCTCTTCTGAGCTTCTTGACCCATCCACGTTGCTGCTGTGAGCTCAAATGATGACATGTTTATGGCATGCTGTCACTCTCTGCAGGAATCTGAACTACTAACGACTATAGCAAATTGTTGGGAGATAAGAGTCAATGGAAGTCAAGGTGTGCCGGATTTAGATCTCTTTTTTTCATAATTTTTTAAAATTCATTTTTAAACACATTTGAAAACAACGTAGTAAATATTTCGATCAACATCAGCCAACTGGGTATACATTTTATATATATCAGCTTTCAGAGATTTCCCTGCGTGCAGCGAGGCGGGGAAACACAGCCTGGAGTGGAAACCTCCGTTTCACTCCACAGCATGGGTCTTGTTGAGTTGTGAACCAGTTTCAAGAGAGGACTTCAATCAAGAGTTCATCAGGGCAGGAAATTCCTCAAAGGTCTCGAATGCCCTAATTCAGACTTTACACACATGAAACTATCCTTTAGAGCGACTTTGAACAGAGGAACCCAGCATAGAAAGCTGGGGAGGCAGACTTTTGTTCCCCAAAGTGTTAGGTACATGATGGAAGAAGCTGTCTTTCCACTTAGAAGCATCGATTGTTCAGTGAGGGAGTGGATGCAGTGGCAATGCCCCAACCCCGGACTTCAGAGAAGAGTTTTCCAACTTGCTGTCCCCACCTGCCACTCCCAAAGTCCGGATTTTGATCATTGTAAAGCAGACAACTGTAGGGCATTCTAAGTTGCTGGCTATCTTATGCGTTGCAGAAATGTTCATTAGAGCAGCAAGAGATAGTTTCAGTGACCTTCAGTTTCTCCTTCTTCGACTTGACATTCATGCATTTCAAAGCACAACCCATTCTGGAAAATAATGGGATCCGTCCTGAAGAGGAAAAGAGATTTTAGCTTATTTCTTGGAACTGTGGTTCCAAGAACAGATTTTCCTTCTCATTTTATCCAATGCCTTGATGCTAAGCAGCCTCTCCCAACTGGTAGACAGCATAAGAGGTTAGGTGTTTCCTTCCTTCTTGGGCTTACAAGCAGCTCCGTTTGACTGGGCAATGGTAGAAGGAGGTGAAAGGTTAGCTTATAGCCTGCTAGACGGGCAGAGGCAGTAGGGTGTGCAGGACAGAACCCTTCAAAAGTTTCTAGCTTAGCCCACCTTTGCAGTGTGAAACTTTCATGAATGGAAGGTGGCACAGTGATCAGAATGCGGTATTGCAGGACAACTCTGCTCACTGCCAGGAGTTCAATCCCGACTGGCTCAAGGTTGACTCAGCCTTCCATTCTTCTGTGGCCAGTAAAGTGAGAACCCAGATTGATGGGGGCAACATGCTGACTCTGTAAACCGCTTAGAGAGGGCTGTAAAGTCCTGCGAAGCGCTATATATACTATTGTTAAGTGCTATTGCTATGAAGATAAATATTGCAGGATCCAATTTGAGTCGGCCACCGAGACCAACTGATGATTGTCAGGTAGCCAGTCGATAGCACCTTGATTAGCAACTAGAAGCTACACACAATTTGAGAACTATAGAAATGCAGTGCCTAGAACAGTCCAGTGAACATGTTCTAAGAGAGAGAGGTTCCCTGAGGATGAACTCCAGCACAAGTCCAAAAGCTTGGAAAAATAAACCTTTGATCCTGGTGACTAACTCAGATGGGGTCCTTTCATGCATTAATTCATTCTGAGCATGGCATTTATAAAACCACAAAATGGATGAAGCTTTTCCTTTTTCTAAATGTAAGTATCTGGCTACTGAGAGTCTGAAGATAATCCACAGATTTCCTCACTTGGAAAATTATGTCACAGTAAATCTTGTTATTCTGTTAAAACCATAGAATATCTGTAAAAGCTCTTCATTTTCTCTGATCAATAAATCCCCTACATGTTTTGCTTGATTTGAAAAGCTAACTGGGGAACTCAACCAACAAAATTGGAAACTGGATCTTCAGAAGTTCTGCTGAGAAATTCTGGCCATCTTTTTAAATAAGACCTATTGGTATTGTAGTGGGAACCTTTCTGATTTATTCCCACTGAGGTCCTGTGCCCTTTGACATCTATCAGGATAACAAAAAAAAGTTTGAGAAACTTCCTTGATCAATTTTTAAAAGTTCTAGGTTTCTTCGACAACTTTCTATTCAGACATAGAGGAGGAGTAAATGAGTTTTTGCTTGTGAGAATTAAAATGTCTGAGAATGTTCCACAAGATGCCTTGATGGTTAGCCATCCCAAGAAGAAATGTCTCTTGCCTACAAACATAAGTATCTTTATTGCTGGGACAAGCTGCCCAAAGAAAATCAGGGTTTGCTTTAGGGTGGTGATTAAACACTTACCATAATAGACTGTCTGTCTGAAGCAGGACTCTCCTGGATCGAGTATACAAGGAGCTAATGGCTTGGTGCATGCATGGCCTGGAGGTCGAAAGAAACATTTCCTGCACTTGATTTCCATAACTGAAAAAGACAGTTTTTAAAAGTGAGACACACGATAAAAAAAATCGCTTTTGATTTATTTGAGTAGATCAGTAAATCCAGTATATTAAAGTGCAAAGAAGCGCAACAAAGATGATTAGGGAACTGGAGGCTAAACCAGATGAAGAGCAGTTGCAGAAAACGGGTATGTCTAGTTTAATGAAAAGAAGGACAAGGGGAGACATGATAGCAGTCTTCCAATATCTCAGGGGTTGCCACAAAGAAGAGGCAGTCAAGCTATTCTCCAAAGCGCCTGAAGGCAGGTCAAGAAGCAACGGATGGAAACTCATCAAGGAAGCAACCTGGAACTCAGAAGAAATTTCCTGACAGTTAGAACAATTAACCCATGGAATGACATGTCTCCGGAAGTTGTGGATGCTCCAACACTGGAAGTTTTAAAGAAGAGATTGGACAATCGTTTGTCTGAAATAGTATAGGATCTCCTGCTTGAGTAGGGGGCTCTTCCAACTCTTGTTATTCTGCTATATTTTGCAGGACAGTTGTCCAAATCAGTCAAGCTCACTGAGGATTGTTCTTGAAACATTGTTCTGATTCATCAAAGCAGATTGTAAAAATACTTTTCAAAATCTCTGGCTGCACCTCTTTTTCTTTTCTTTTTTTTCCATAGCAACAATCTAAAAGCCACAGCACCACACCGCCTATCTAAATGAAGCAGAAACAGAAGTACCACGACCTGCCTCCATGCATTTACATAGTTAATTTGGTCATTCTGCAACGTGTGGCTAAGGAGAAATATCCAAGGAAAGTCCACACAACCGTGAGTATATAGGATGTTTTTATGATAGAAAATCCAGCATGGGTTGTCACTGTTGTTTTTTGATTAGGGAAAGGGTAAATAATAAGAAATCAAAGATAGTACCAAAAGCAATAGGCACCAATCCCAAAACATCTGGACCACTACTTGAACACCATCAGCATTGATGACAAAATCATCAATCAATTGCAAAAGGCAGCTTTACTTAGAACAGTTTACATCCTGTGACAATAATTTTAATACCATAACATAACATTTGTCTATTTCTTTGGAAGGACTCGATAGGTGGGTAAACGTTCCAAATCTAGTCTAAACATCTGGCTGTCTGCGTGACCAACACCACCAAGAATAGTATCAGAACTTTCCCCCTATCATTTTGCACCCCACCATTGACACACTGAGAGCAAAGAATCCATTCCCAGGAAATCCAGGGCAAAATAGGTGCTTCCACACCACGTCCTACTTATATTATACAAGGACGAGTGTTTTGATATAAAAAGATCACATAGAGAGAAAAGTTTGATTCATATCCTTTCCCCCTTTTTCTTCTTCTTCTTCTTGGCATATATTCACTTAGGCTCTTTCTCAGTTTTGAGACCTTCTGTGAAATGCCAATATCTCCTATTTCAGGTTGAAAAACAACAGCAACACATGGCTTCAAAAGAACCCATGGACCACAACAGGACTTGAAACATTAAAATCAATAACAGTATTTAAATTGACCAATCGTCTTCTTTGGCTCTGGAGCCTGGAGTGAGTAGTAAAAAAATGACTCTAAATCCATTGCACTCACAAATCATGACTCCTTGTCTCAGTTTCTTCTTCTCTAGCATGTGAGTGGATTTGTTTTCAAAAAGTGCTGATGCCAGAGTCCAAAATTATTGCTGCTCACTAGCTCCAGAGACTTACAAATGTTATCTCCAAGTCTTGGTAAGACCAGCACCCATAACACAAGATGCAGGCGATCTTCCATGTCACCTGTTCTATCTTAATGTCAAGAATGCATAATAGGTTTTCTCTGCTCTCCATTTATATCCCACCTCCAAAGGTTGAGGAAGTTATGATTGGCTTCTGGAGGGCATGCCTATTCATCTTCTTTGGATGAACATGATCATATGGCGATGATCAGCTCACACGGCTTGATCCAATATTGTCTTGTGATGGAATGCCTACCAAATCAAGTCAAAAGTCTATCAAGTCCAGCCTTCTGATCTTCAGATAGTTATCAAAATGTATCTAGAAAACTCTCATCAAGGGAAGGCTGAGACAATTCCATTATTGTTCCAAAGCAGCTGATATTCAAAGCACTCTGACTATCTGTCTTTGCTACCAACTAGAAACAAAACAAAACAAAATGTAGTTGATATAGTCTAGTGATGGCGAACCTATGACACGTGTGCCGCGGCGGGCACGGAGAGCCCTCTCTGCTGGCACGCCAGCCAAGTCACCCCAGAATTGCCCCAGAGCTGAACATGTTCAGAAAGAGAGTAGCAGTACTGGGTGATGACACCACGGGGCCATGCGCATGCTCGGAAAGAGAGTAGTGGTACCAGGCGATGACATCATGAGCCACAACTCATTAGTTGCAACTCATCCGGGCACTCGGTGTCCAAAAAGATAGCCATCACTGATATAGTCCTTCTTTGCATGAATCCTGCTATCCACCTTTAGATCTTATGAGGTGATCAGTTATAAAGGTAGCAGGGGGGATGCTGATACCTTGATTTGAACTCTATAACCGAATAAAAGAGTTGAAAGGGACCCTGGAGATCTTCCAGGCAGGATCCCTTATACTACTAACAATGGGTTGGTGCTTTTTTTCTTCCTCAACTCTGCATGTTTAGCTGGATATCTACACAGCTCTTTCACACAGAAAACATGCTGCAAATATAGGCTGGATTTGTATAATCACACCCTGTTTTGGGATGCGGTCCCTGCAAACACATGAAAGGAAAACTAGGGATGGGAGAATTCACTCTGCTCTGCAAAAGGAACTTGACTCCAGTGATTGAGTCAAGTCGACTTGCTTTGATCTGAAAAACTGGGGTTTGAATTTCAAGGGCACTTTAATATCCTTTTGTTTGTGCAGGGTAGGTGGATTCAAGAAGGTTGTCTTATGCTTTCTCCACGCACCTAAATAATTAGGAACATGATCTGAAGGTTGGATATGTTCTGTAAAAGTGAAGTTTAATCTGATACAGGTGCCTGTAAAAATGTTGGATCCTAATCTTTCCGGACTGGTGAATAATTCACTAATAAACAGTAGACGGCACTAAAGGGGCATTTTACAAATAAGGAATGTAGATTTGTAGTCACAGTAGATATTTTACAATGAGGTAGATCATTTCCCCCCTATTGTTCTGATATCATCTAGCAATTTTATTCCTTTAAGGGTATAAACCTGCTAGGCTTTGTAACCCATTCCTTTTGTGCAAAGTCAGTTGACTTGAAACAACTGTGAATAAGCAAGAAATGCAGGATAGGAATCAACAATGAGCAGTTCAAGTTGATCAGTAGGAAAATATCTGTAACCAGTTTCTCCACTCAACTAAGACAAATTAAAAACCTGCTGTAGTTTTGGGCCTGCAAATATCCATGGAATAATCCGACGCATTGCAGCTGAATGCAAAGCTTGGTTGAAGACTTTGATGCTCACCTCCAAACTGGGAATGAAGCCTACCATTACTCTTTCCTGGACTTTCTGAAGTTCTTAAGTTAATGGCCCTCCTACCTGGAGCCTCCTACATGCCACAGCAATGCAATAGTCAAATGCCCAGAAAAGATTTGGTGTGAGGACAGAAACCATGAACAAGTCCCTGGCCCTGGGGTTCTGGATGCTGCTGTCCCTCACAGTGGGTAAGCTTTTAACCAGGTTTGGCCAGAGGCTGCAGAGCCTTGTGCCAATTCCTCAGTTGGCCATCATGATTAGAACTGTGAATTTGATCTGAAGGCATAATGACAAATTATGGCAGCATTCAAAAGGCTTCACTAAAGAATGCTGGGCAAGTTTGTGGTGGTCAAGGACTGGATGTCTTAGAGATATTTTTGGAGAGGGGTGGGGCTGTGCTACTTCTGATAAAGGAGAATATTTGTAGCTCAGGGTTGAAACAGGGGCTCCTTAGCTGCTCTCTGAGCTGGCTTGTTTTCTTGCAGACGTTTCATGACTCAAACTAGGGAACATCATCAGTGCTAGTAAGGAGTGAGGTTTGCTGTCCGTTTATATTCTGGTGGCTTGCCTGTCAGTGTTGGTGGTCTTAGAGATGCTTTGATTGGGCTGTTTGCTGCTGGGGTCTTGTTTCCTTGATTGTTGTTCTGATATTAACCTTGCTTGTTAACCTTGAGCTACATCTTTATTTTCAGTCTCCCTCTTGGGGTTTATTTGCAATGCAATTTTCTCTCCCCCTCCACTTTCTGTTTGTCCAGTTGGTGGCCTCAAATGCTATAACTGTTACCGTGAGTATATGAATGGCACGTGTCTCATATCAAGACCAGACTGCAAAGCAAAATTAGGAGAATCTTGTTTCCGGCAGGAGCTCCTTGCAGGTAAGTGTAGGACAACCTGTATGGCCAAAACAAAAAAGCGCTGAGATGGCAATAAGCAATGTGTGCATCACTACTGCATATCTGATCAGATTTTGGCCTCCTGAGCAATGGTGAGGCATGGGTATGTTCCACAATGTCTTCTAAACCAGGTCCACTTCTTGAATAGTCCTTTGGCTCTCAAAATTGCTGCTTATGTGTGCATGGACAATAGCACCTTGCTAAACCATCTTCAGTCTGATTGGTTTGAACCTAGTGAATTGTGTCAAACTTGTCTAGCTCATATATGTCAAACACAAGGCCCATGGGCCAGATTTGACCCACAGCCTGTGTCCATCCAGCCCACGGTGTTGGCCTAGAGATGGCAAGGGACCAGCCCTCGCCACATTGCCTCCAGTCCACTTGAACCATCTGTGGGCCGCAGAGGTAGAGGGAGTCCACTGTGGGATGCATGTGGGGCAGGGGGGAGGCTGGGACACCTGCCATGGGACACCCATGGCAGGCCCCATGTGGGATGTGGGGTAGCTGTGAGGCTCGTGTCAATTATGTGGGAACTGCAAGGGGGCTGCCGGGAGTCATGGGGGAGTCACCGTGGGTCACAAGGAGCACCGTGGGAGGTGGGGAGGGTGGCACGTGGCAGCCATGGCAGCAGTTCATATATATGTAGGTCTAGGTATGTTCGAGTCTTTCCCTGTGTAAGATTACATGGGAAAAGATCAGAACATGCCTAGACCTACATACCTGTACCCATGAAAATCTACGAATATATACAAATATTTTTCTTTTCACTCTTTCTTTTTTTCTAGAACGTACTTTTCTTTATATTAGTACAGGCTGTGCCCTGCATTGCAAGTCTGTGGAAGGAGGAACATACATCCACCACACCAACAAATGCTGCTCAGATGCTGATTTATGCAACCGCCACTAGACTGGGAATAAGGCTGACGACAAAGCATGGTTTAATTGCTTTGGGCCTGAGTCCAATCACAGCACTTTAACACCTTGTTAAGTGCTTAATGTACTGTTCACATTCTTATCCTGAAAACCTTCCTCTTGTTTGAAACAGAAAATTTTATCAATAGATAATCTTCCCTTAGAGCAGCAAAGAACTATTAATAGAAGCCTCCTTTAGTGACCATTGGCAGTTATGACAATGAAAAAGGAACTGTGATGGAATGTGTCTGTGAAGGAGGAGATGGTGTGATTGACTATAGTGAAATAGCAGTTTCCCAAGGAGCACACTCTAAGGAGACAAGCCAACGGCAGCCAGGTTGGGATCAGAGAAAGCAGAATAGATTTAAGGTAGCCTCTCTTTAGAATCCCCCAGGATGTATCTGTTCAGTTAAAAGTAGCATAGGTTTAGTCCGGCAAGATTCTGTCTATGAGGTATGAGCAAATAAAGAATTGAATTTTGGCTGAATTGTTCTGTCGTTCTTGGGCTGGGCCGCACAATAATTATGTAAAATCCATTCCTCAACTTGCAATAGAATACCTTATACCACCAGGCTTGAAATCCTGGACCTAGAAAGCCTGGAGCTATGCTGCCTATGGTCAGACCTATGTTTAGTACATAAAATTGTCTGTTACAATGTTTTACCTATGAACCAATACTTCAGCTTCAACCACAGTAATACACCAGCTAACAACAGATACAAACTCAAAGTGAACGGATCCAGACTTGATTGCAGAAAATATGACTTCAGTAACAGAGTGGTCAATGCCTGGAATTCACTATCTGATTATGTTGTTACATCCTCAAACCCAAATAAATGTAAACTTAAACTTTCTACAGTGGACCTCACTCCATTTCTAAGAGGTCTGTAAGAGGGGCATGCATAAGTGCACTAGTGTGCCTACCATCCTTGTCCTACTGTCCCCATTTGTTTGTACTCATTTATATGTTTATATAGTATGTTTTTACTTATATTTGTTTTTGTTGTTGTTGTTGTTTTATATGCTTGACTAAAAAAAACAGTTTTCACATCTATGATCTTTGTGGGTCTGTAAAGCAAAAGAAAGCTGAAGTGAGACTGTAAGCACAGTGATGGTTTCATTCATTGACTGCTTCATTTAATAACTGAGGTTTGGTCTCAGGAATGATTGCTAAACAAGGACCAGCCATACCCCTATCCTCCAACTATTCTAGCCAGCTCCCAATGAAACATAAAAACATATCCAAGATTAAAATTAGAATGCAGTATTTCAAGTAAACTCTGCCCACAGCCTGGACCTCAATTCTGACCGGCTCAAGGCTGACTCAGCCTTCCATCCTTCCAAGGTCGGTAAAATGAGCACCCAGATTATTAATAGGGACAATATGCTGACTATGTAAACTACTCAGAGAGTGCTGTAAAACAGGGGTTCTCTACACCCCAGTCCATGGACCGGCACCGGACCACGACATGCCAGCCACTGGGTCACACAAACAAACCAAGTCCCATTCGTGGGATGCAGGCAACATGCAAAACCACACTGCCTCCAGTCCACGGAAAAGTCTTTCTCCATGGAACCGGTCCTTGGTACCTAGAAAGTTGGGGGCCACTGCTAGGAAGTGCTATGAAGTGGTATATAAATCTAAGGGCTATTGCTATTGCTAAAACATATT
>JANHFO010062017.1:0-10263 GCA_032468095.1 Pareas carinatus
AAAGTAACTGGCCCGTGGTCGTACGTGGTTGCCTTACCGGATGGTAGTCAATGGAGGCACCACATCGACCAACTTAGGAAGGCCACGCCACCTAGGCCAGCCCCCAACAGCACAGACCCAAACCCTAACTGTAACGTTCCTCCCCCCATAGTGCTAGACCGCCAAGAGAACGGGGACCTACCTGACCGTTGGTTCACCGACCTGGCCATCGTCAAGGGCAATTCTTCAGCGCGAGAGGAGGCCGCCTCTGGAGTCTCTCAGGAACCGCCATCAGCGGGTCCGGAGGCTCAGACGGAGATGACCTGCCCCACCCAATCTGAAGTGCGCAGGTCCCAGCGCAGAAGACGGCGCTCTGCCACATTGGAGGACTATGACTGTGGGCCAACCAAGCCATCCAGAGGATAGGGGTGTAGGATCTGGGCCTCCCAGACTGCCAGGAGCCAAACCTGTTTGAATTTCTCCGCCTGCGGGGATGGTCCGACCTGGGAATTTAAATGTTCTAAAAGTTGATTGGTTAAAGCGCGCTTGGCGGGCCAAGTATAAATCCAAGCAGCAGGGGCTTTGCTGCTGCTGGTGCTTCACTGTCGTAAAGTAATAAAAGCGTTTTGAGTTACCCAGCGTCTCTGCCTCTTGTGTCCCACGCTACAATACCTTCCAATCACTTCAGTCACAGTACAATTTGTGACACCAACATGCAAACAGGTTTTGCAACACAGAATGTGCTTCTATAAGCCAGGATCCAGGAAGGAGCAGTGGCCCCCAGGCTCACCTGTTCAAACACCACGGGCCTCCCTTGAGACAGAGGCCAGGTAATCCCTCACCTGATGGCCTCACCTGACACAGAAAAGACCAAGGGTCCCTTTTGTTGAGGAAGTGTTCTCGAACTGTCCATTCCCTCTTCATCTCAAAGTGATCTTCCTTCTTCCTCAAAGAAGGACTTAAATGTTCCTCTGTCCTGCCCAGCCTGGCATTTCTGCTCTCTGGGCACCATGAAGGCTGCGCATGGCCTCCTCCTCCTCCTCCATCTGGGTCTCCTCACCCTCCTGGCTGAACTGCCCCTTTCGATGGGACAACCAGGTAAGGGGGCACTGCCAGCTCCATACAGTCACATTAACTCAGCCTCAAAGGGCCCCTTATATGCTTTGTCTTTCTGAGGGTTTCATCCTGCTGATCCTCTGGTTTTCATCTGCTTTTACTGGCAAGTTTGCTAAATGCTCAGGCCCATTAAGGAAGAGTTAAATCTGCAAATTTCATTTGCTCTGAGTGGCAGCTATGCAGATGGTCCAGGCCCCATAAAGGAGGACGTGGCAGCGAGATCAGCAAATTAAATGAAATGAATAAAGGGGAGGATGGGAGGGTTCTGCTTCGTTCTCCTTTTGGCACCTCCAGTACCAAGGCGGGAGATATTGGCAATATGTCAGCTGATAATGGAGGACCCCGTGGAGGGGCTCCCACTCAGCCCCTTCTCCAGAGTCCCTCCCTGGATTCAGCCCAGCCAGATGCCAATGGATTTCCCCCTCCTGGGCATCCGAGGGTCTTTTCTTCCCAAACAGAGCTGATGGAACCCCTAGACATCTTTGTTAGCAAGAGAAAGGGACCCACAAGGTGGGCAGTGAGTGGCTCCTTTGCACACCCGCTGAGCCCCTCCCCCCGCCCTCCTCTGCCAACTTGAGAGACGTGGCACTTGGGAACAAGCATTCGTGGCCAGAGGGACTGCCAGATTTCTGCTTCGGTTCTCAGATATCTGCCAACTCCCCAAAAAAGATGGTAACTGTAAGAAATTCATTCGTTGCTGGTTCTTCAGCTGGAGGTCCTGCAGATGTGAACGTTTCTTCTATAGAGGTTGTGATGGGAATGCAAACAATTTTAAGACCTACCAAGAATGTCATCTCAGATGTACCCCTTCAGGTAAGTTCTCAGTAGAAACCCCTGGACAGAACCTTCTCCAAGAACTCTTCTCCAAGGGAAGTTGGAAGTGGAGGCAGGAGAAGATGGTGACCTCCACCATCGAGAGGCACAGTTTACTCCACCATTGCTGGGATGATGTCCTGTAGAACCTGCCTTGGTGGCTGAGCTTTAGACTTTCAGATGTGATAAGTCAGTTGAGTACATGTAGAAGTCAATGCATTGTGTGTCTGGGTTTGTGGTGATGCCCATAGCTCAGGGAATGTGCTTCAGCAGAGTCTGTGGGCAAGCCAGCACCCAGGGAGAAAGGGCAGCCGCAGGGCGCCAACCTCTCCTCCTGCCCAGAAGCCTCACCAGAGTCATGAGGTTCAGCCTAACTTCCATAACCTGCTCCATCGTGGTTTCCTGAATGAGTCAGACACAGCTGAGGTCTGACCATGCATAAAATCCCAATCAACAGTCTTGGTTCAAGGTGTGGTTGGGCGATGTTTGCTCAGATCACGGGTGCGTGCAGAACCGCTGTCTAGTTTCTCTTTCTCTAAAGTTTTGAAATCCACCATGGCCGGTTCCTTCCTCCCGCGGTTATCCGTGAACTCTGTCCTCCTCAAGGAGCTCTTCAGGGCTAGTTAGGATCTCCCCTGAAGAGTTAAGCGAATCGTGAGGTCGTTAAGGGAGTCCGGCTTCCTCCATTGACTTGACTGGTGGAAATCCAGCTGGGGAGGTCTCAAATGGTGATCACGTGACCCCGATCTTCTTTTCTCTTCTTTGAGAACGTCAGTCACTGAGGAATTTGGGAGCCTTAGCTGAGATGGTTTTCGGAGTCCTAGGGGGACAACCACATAAATAGAAATGCTGCAGCTGCCAGAGAAGACGATGCAATCCTAGGTTGCATCGACAGAAGGGGAGAATCAAGGTCATGTGAAGGATTAGAACCACTTTGCGAAGCCTTAGCGAGACCCCACTTAGAATCCTGAATCCGGTTCTGGTTGCCAGAATAGAAAAAAAAATGTTGAGTGCAAAGAAGAGCAACAAAGATTTCGACTAAAACAATATTGTCTAAAACAAGTGAATAACGGCTGGAGGAATTGGGTGTGTCTGGCTGAATGAAAAGAAGGACTGGGGGATATATGAGAGCCACATTCCAATATTTGAGGGGCTGCCACAAAGAAGACGGAGTGTGAACCTATTCTGTGTGTGTGAGCGAGAAGAATTAATCAGTGGATTCACTTGCCTCCAGGAGTTCTTTTGTGCTCCATCGCTGGAGGTTTTTAGGAAGAGATTGGACAGACATTTGACTGAAATGGTAGAGGGTCTCCCTTCTGCGCAGGGGTTTGGACTAGAAGACCTCCAAGGTCCCTTCCAACACTGGTATCCTGTGTATTCTGTAATACTGTTGTTTTGAATCCTTCCAGTGAACCAGTGTTTTGGGATTAGACTCGCTGCATTTATTGGAATAAAGAGAGAAGAACTACCAGATTATCTCAAACTATCAGAGACCAGGAACCAAGGTCAGTCCCGGCTAAGGACGGACAGAGAGGGTGAAGAAGGGGAGGTGACGCTCCCTCTTAGTTTCACCCCCAGAATTGCTCCGATTCTTGCTAAGGGAGATTGGGGGGAGGGGCTCTGAGGGCAGAGGACTTGGTCTTTGCTCCTTTTCCTTTTGTGGGAAGGAAGCCCCCCCTGCCCCCAAATCCTACCTTTGACTTAATATTTACATAGAGGGCTTCTGAACGGCTTCAAGGCTTCAAGAGACACCCCACCCCAGGCCTGACTCTGTTTCTTCCCACAGGACCCTCTCAGTGAGAGCTGGGCCTTCCTGCATGGGAGCTTCGCCTTTCCGAATTGTGCCCAGTGCACCAACTGGACCCAGAGATCTCCCCTTCTCTCCAGGGCCACCCTAGGCATCCTCCCCCCCACAAGCCCACCCTGCGTTCCTTCCTTCTTCCTTGCAATAAAGCATTGATCCTGGCTGCCCTCTCGGTCTCAGGTGTCTCCTTCTGCCCCTTTTCTCACTGCCCTCCTTGACCCGTCTGGACCCCCCCATTGAAGAGGAAGAGGGGGCTGAGAGGCAGTACATCCTTCCCTAAGGAGGCTGTCCAGAGAGAGAATGGAAAAGGGGGAAAACCTCTGGAAGCCAGAGATCCCCAGGAAGGAAGAGCTTCCTCCAGAGTCAGTCTGGGATGGAGGCAGAGACTCTGCTCTCCTCGAGGGCTACACCTGGATAGTCCGGCTGGAGACAGCGAGGCACATCGGAGAAAGTTCTCTGCCTTTCTTTAATTAAGAGGAACAGAAAAAGATGCACAGGGAATGATAAGATCTCAACTCATCAGACTTCCTGGAGCCGGCAGGATCGAAGCTCCCTCCGGTCTGCGCAGGTTGGGCTGTAATAGAAAAAGAGCAGCTGACACTGTTCGGCTGAGCTTCGTTTGAAGCCCCAAGTTAAAAAGACAGCAGCAGAGTTGCACACCCAAAAGTATGTTTTTCTGAAAATTATACTATTTTAATGAATGTGGGAAACAATAAAAAAATTCAAACATTAAAATAAAATATTAAAAATCAAATATATGTTCAACATAGATTGATTGTTTAGATATACATTCAGTTAACTTATGATTATAAAAATCCACTATCACTAAGACATTTTTAGTTTCTACTCCTTCATTTTTTTTGAACCGTTTATAAAACAATGTCCATATTTGAAAATATTCTGATTCTTCCCTCTCTTTTTTAATCTCATAGCCAGTCTCTTCTTTCTTCCAAAGTTGTGCGAATACATTTCTTGCTGCCACTATTATATGCAAAATCAAATATACATTTTGTTTATCAGGTCTCTATACTCCTACCGTGTTTTCCCCAAAATAAGACACTGTTTTATATTAATTTTTGCTCCCAAAGGAGCACTAGGTCTTATTTTTGGGGGGTGCCTTACTTTGGGGAAAACATGGGATGCTTGGGGGTGGGGGATTTACCGTGTTCCCGGAAAATAAGGCATCCCCCAAAAATAATAGTTTCGGGGAGGTCTTATTTTTGGGGAATGCCTTACATTCCACCGAGAGGCAAAAATGTAAGTAGGTCTTATTTTTGAAGGATGTCTTATTAAAATCCTTTTCCTGTGTTCTTGTGCATAATCAAACGAACACCACATATGATAATAAGATCCTGTTTCACATTTACATTTGCAATATTTATCTGACATTCTATTAAACATTTTTTGCTATTCTTTCTGGTACCATATGCCATCTATATAACACTTTATATGGATTTTCTTTGCATGATGCAGACATAGCAATTCCTGTCTCACCAATTTCCGGTTATCAGAGCAGAGTTTTTAAAAAATTGAGCAACAGGGAACCTTACATTCTGCCCCAAAGTGTCCTCCATGCCCTTCAATGCTGCAGGACACAGTGGGACCCTCGTGAGTCTCAGCTGGGACTATGAGAGCAGAGCGTGACCCTCTCAGGATGCCCCTTCCAATCCTTTCAGTCACGGTACAATTTGTGACGCCAACATGCAAACAGGTTTTGCAACGCAGGATGTGCTTCTATAAGCCAGCATCCAGGAAGGAACAGCGGCCCCTGGGCTCACCTGTTCAAACACCATGGGCCTCCCTTGAGACAGAGGCCAGGTAATCCCTCACCTGATGGCCTCGCCTGACACAGAAAAGGCCAAGGGTCCTTTGTGTAGAGGAAGAGTTCTCGAACTGTCCATTCCCTCTTCACCTCCAAGAGAACTTCCTGCTTCCTCAAAGCAGGACGTAAAGCTCCATCCTTCCAGCCCAGCCTGGCATTCCTGCTCTCTGGGCACCATGAAGGCTGCGCATGGCCTCCTCCTCCTTCCTCTGGGTCTCCTCACCCTCCTGGCTGAGCTGCCCCTTTTGATGGGACAGCCAGGTAAGGAGGCCCTGCCATCTCCATACATCCCTATTATCTTAGCCTCAATGGGCCCCTTATAAACTTAATTTTTCTGAGAGTTTCATCCTGCTGATCCTCTGGTTTTCCTCTGTTTTTACTGGCACGTTTGCTAAATGCCCAGGCCCATTAAGGAAGAGTTAAATCTGCAAATTTCATCTGCTCTGAGTGGCAGCTCTGCAGATGGTCCAGGCCCCATTAAGGAGGACGTGGCAGAGAGATCAGCAAATTAAATGAAACGAATAAAAGGGAGGACGGGGGTTCTGCTTAGTTTTCCTCTTGGCACCACCAGTGCCAAGGCAGGAGAGACTAGCAAGATGTCAGCTGATAGAGGAGGACCCCATGGAGGGGCTCCCACTCAGCACCTGCCCCAGAGTCCCTACCTGGATTCAGCCCAGCCAGCTGCCAAACAGCTGCCAATGTATTTCCCCCTCCTGGGCATCCGAGGGTCTTGGGAACTAGCATTTGTGGCCAGAGGGCCTGCCAGATTTCTGCTTTGGTTCTCAGGTATCTGCCGACTCCCAAAAGAAGAGGGTAACTGTATGGATTCCATTCTTCGTTGGTTCTTCAGCTGGACGTCCTGCTCTTGTGAATATTTCCTCTATAGAGGTTGTGGTGGGAATGCAAACAATTTTGAGACTGACAAAGAATGCCTGCACAGATGTAACCCTACAAGTAAGTTCCCATTAGAAACCCCCGGGGAGGACCTTCTCCAAGGATTGATTGATTGATTGATTGATTTTCATTTTTTTATGTAGTCATGCATGTATAAGTCGGAACATACTATAAAAACATGCAGGTGTAGACATCTATTGCTTTGCCCTGGTCAAGTTGTGTAGTCCAAATGTTTTTCAAGTGTATGAGTTGTAGAATACAGGACAATTTTTTTTCTGAGCCAAACTGATTATTAGATAGTAGGTTATTTAACTTTAAGTGGAGGATAATGGATTGGTTGAAGATTGATTCCATGACTTTGCAGGTGACACAACATAATGAGATTGGTCTGTAATTTTCAACTAGGCTGAGGTCTCCCTTTTTGAAGATAGGAATGACTGTGGCTAATGACCATAAGTCAGGCAAAGTGCTGGTTCTGAATGTTATCTCATAGATTATGCTTAATGGTTGAGCTATGGCTTGTGGAGAGTTTTTTTAAGAAGTATGCACATAATCCATCAGGACCAATAGATAGGAATGGCTTTAGATTGCGTAGTGCTTTTAGATTGCGTAGTGCCTTTTCAATGGTGTCTTCCATAAAATCAACGTGTATTATATAGTTGCAATCAACATTAGTACAATTAGGAAATATTGGACTGGATCCAGTGCTGTTAGAAAGACTAAACTGAAGAATGTATTGAAAGTATTAGCCTTAATGACTTCATCATTACAGATTTTTCTGTTTTGCCCTTTCATTGGTGATATGGTTTTTGAGTCTTTAAGTTTGATGTCTTTAAGTTTGGACATATTATGGAATACTGTGTGCCCACCCTACTACATTCTGGGCCAATGCAGCTTCCAGATCATTTTCACAGACCACTCCATGTAGCAATCCATTTGAGAAATGCTAACCCCAGTTGGTAGACCAGATCAGAAAATCAACTCTACGGGAAAGTTAAAACTTACTGAGATTGGTTATTATAGCAACAGAATCTTGAAAGTCTGGTTGTCCTGTATTGCCTTTGCCTTCTTATAATTCAGTGAATTAGGGAACTATCAGCCTGAGCTGCTTCTGAATATTTATTATCTCATTGTTCTGGACTTAAAAAAACCTTTCAGCAGATTTTGCCTAGTTTACTGTACATTTTCTTCAAATTTACACCAAGCTTTTCACTACTGTATTAAATAATAAGAGCATAAGCAAACATGAGCAATACCTCCTGATTCAAGAAAGTGAAATTGCACTTAGAATAGATTTTGGCCATTCCTTAAGAGGAGCCTAAATCTAGGAAGTTCCCAAGTCAGCATGCGATTTTGTTTGCAGCAGTGCTATCTAATCAAGGAGAGAAAGTGAGAAATATCCCAGATCTGGGGGTCCTGGAGCCTAGAGCCTCTTTTGTTATTGTTTAAGCTTGTTCTTCCACCTCCAAACCTCCACAGCTTCCAGACACCAAGAGAGAATTCCCAGCAGTATAATTCTGGCAGCTCAGGATAGAGATGTATAAAGATGTGTAACAGTATCATCAATATATTTTTGATAATTAACATTACACTGATGAATGTCAAGAAATACCTTCTAACGCAGCTTCAGTGGCAGACTGAAGACAACTTTGCTTTTAGTGAACCCAATGACGGTAACAAAAAGTGGAGGCAGTGTGAAAGAGTTGGCTTCCTGAACCTTTTAAGGTTAAAGGAGAGGACTTGAAAGTTCCTTACAGACTTTCCTGTGATGAAAGAATAAAACAGTGGTCTCCAGCTGGTTTTAGAGCTCTGGAAGCTGGGAGTCAGCTTTGCCCAAGCCTTTAAAAGAAAGGATATTGGGTTTACTTGCTTCCTTTCTTAACTTTCCTTAGTGAAAATGACCTCTCAATTGCTTTTTAGATATTAAGAACCTTCAGAAGGACAAAATTCATTACACTGGGTATTTTTCCTTCAACCCTTCAGCAAAAGAAGCTTTATGCAAGTTTAGAGAGTAGAGAAATTTTTTTTAAAAATTAGGAACGAATAACAAAAAGGTCATTAGAATGTTGATCTTTGGAAAGCTTATAAATGGATGAAGAGGCCAGATTTATTGGAAATCATATTCCAAAATACTTACAAGAATATTTCCAGTAATTTGTTTAAATCTTATTAAAAATATGTGAAAGTTTTCAATTTTAGTGTAAGAAATTCCTCTGGGGAAATGTGCT
The DNA here is from genome assembly GCA_032468095.1 of Pareas carinatus. NCBI lineage: Eukaryota > Metazoa > Chordata > Lepidosauria > Squamata > Pareidae > Pareas > Pareas carinatus. Next base: position 8,657 of record JANHFO010062017.1, read on the forward strand.
GGATGATAGAAAAATGTGATAAATGCAGACCTTAAAGCTGGTTAATAGAGGGAACTAGAAAGAATTAAAGATTATAATCAAAGGAGAAGACCCACTAATAAAGAATGGAAACAACTATTTTTATTCTGGAAGAATTCTAGAATATTTGGCAACAATGTACTGTACGCAGAACTTTCTATTTAGACTGTTATACCATTAAAATGGGCTTAAAGGAAGAGATAGAAGAGAATACCATTGAAAATCAGACTGTTTGGGATATGGCTTAAAATTGATAGGATAAAACAATGATATTGACAAAAGTTGTTATATTGGATCTACAAATGATACTGGCTGAGATTTGGGACAAGCAAGTAATAAGCCAGACTTGGATATATAGATTTTAACTCAGGAAAGTGACTTGAACAATTTTCTTACTTTGAATTTACAAAAGAGATAAAGGAATTATCGAGAAAAGTTAGAGAGAAAGAAAAGAAATCAGCTTTTGGGACATTCCTTAAAAGAACTAAACATCAAGATCTTTAAAAGAAAAAAGTAGGTTTGCAAAGTTGATTTCTTCAATAAAAGTTAACATGCATATGATACTTTTTCTTCTAATTAGATTTCTTAACTAGAACTGATGAGGCTTTAAAGATTTGTTTATAGATAACTAATGGGAAGAAAAAAATTGTTACATTTTTAATAAAAGTTATAATTATGGTATTAAAATGGAAAGAAATGAAGAGAAAATGATAAGAAATTAATTTAAGGCATCATTTGAAGGGATCAAAGATTATAATTTTAAATATGCTATTGTTGTTTCTGATAGCTCCTAATGGAATTTTTGTTAAGTTTGAATGAGTTTTAAAATATTGGTTTATAGATAAGAACTAGTTTTTTCCCTTTGGCATCTTTAGAAAAGATGACAGAGTATTATGTAAAGGAAAATATGTTTGTTTTAGTTGTTTAAAGTTCTGGTAATTCTTAATGAACTTTTGCTAAATTTATATGACAAAGCTCTATTATGAAAGACAAAAGATGAAAAGAGATCTAAAGAGATTTTGGGTTGAAATATTAGAGAAGGTGAATCTTTGTATTTGCCTTAATGAAGAGAAAAGTATTTTTTACTGTTTTTCTTCTTTATACAGCATATCATTTCCCCCTTTTTTCCCATCCCTCCCGTTTTTTTCTTTCTGCAGTTTGTACTTTTTTCTTTTTTATATTTCTATTTGTATTAGTTTTTTATTTTTGTATTTTTAAACTTCAATAAAAATATTGTTAAAAATAGGTTCTAACACTTAATTTAAGTTTCATAATCTGAAGCTTTTAAATTCTTGCCATCCCATAGTCAATAGGGACAAAATATATCCAAATCAGGGTGGATAAAAATCATTTTTTTAAAAAAGAAATGGATTTTTTTAATTTAAATTGGATTTTTTTATCACATTTATTTTAATTAAATGGTTTTGTAGTAAAAAATCTATCTAAAGATAGTTTTCTGTTTAAGATACATTAATAATTTAGTTTATTCAGCATGAAATGGAGCTTAGTTACGTAGCATGAGGCTGTATATTCTACAATATTTACATTTTTGGTAAACTCATTCAATGAATCCAAGCTCTGCAAGCTGA
>JANHFO010062064.1:0-10262 GCA_032468095.1 Pareas carinatus
CCGGAAAGTCTGAACCCAATCGGTTCAGTACTTTCCGGGATCACTTACCAGACACAAACGCGCCTAATTTTTTATATGTATATAGATGAAGCAAAATAATCGATTTAGAAGGATTACTTTAATATGGGTAATGTATGCTTGTGATTTTAGGCTACGAAGAATTTATTTTTACAGAATGTATTTAGTGCTCTCTACATAAAGACATATTGTTTTACAATACTGTGTTTCCTTGAAATAATTTCAGATCTTTCCTGTTCATGTCTAATTTCTCCTGTAAGTCATACTAATAGGACATGTACTGGTATTAAAATGAAGGTTATATTGCAGCCTAACAAGAAGCAAGAAGTTGTTCTTAATGTAGTTATTGCTGAGTAACCTTTCCTTTTTTTGGTAAAGTTTGTTGGAATCAAGGACTCAAATACGTTTCAAGCAGTCAGAACATGTAACATCTTGGACTTTCTAATACTAGTTGTGAGATCAGCTGATATTATTCCCATTATACATATATAAAAGTGGTTTGTATAATTTTATGGTGAACTTGCTTGCATAAGGAATTTGAATTCGAGATTTCTTATGAGTCATTATCCTATATCATGCTAACATCTACACATCATACTTTATAGTGAGATTTTGTCTTCAGATACCAAGTAAGGTTATTTCAATATAAGATAAAGTACTGATAATTTATGTTGGCAGGTGGTATAAATGGAATAGGGGTGTGTGATGACTCAGTGATTAAGATGCTGAGCTTGTCAGCTGGAAAGCTAACATCCCTGGTTCAAGATCCAAGTGATGCGCAATGAGGTAAGCTCCTGTTCTTGCTCCACCTCCTGCCCATCATCAGTTTGAAAGCATGCAAGTGCAAGTAGATAAATAGGTGCCAATTCAGTGGGAAGGTAACAGCATTCCATGCACCTCAATGTGTAGTCATGCTAGCCATAGAACCACAGAAATATCTGGCTCCCTTGCCTAAGAAACAATTTTTAGCACTGCCTCTAGAGTCAGAATTGACTGAACAGGGGAAACCTTTACCTTTATAAATGGAATAAAAAGAAGGTAATATAATTAACTATATTAATTCAGTATATGTTTTTTATTTTGTATTGCTGGAATTTAGAATTATTCCCTGGAATGCCAAACTCAAACTTATCCACTGATCACTCTCACATAGTAAGGTTGCGGGCAGCTTTCGTGTGCCTTTCCTTGATTAGCTGGCATCACACAGTGCTCTCCTGATGGTTAGACTATTTCATATGCCTGCGTCAGGTAGGACATTTCCCCCTGCTCCTTGAATTTCATTGGCTTTGCAGGAGGAAGGCTTTGGTGAGAGCAAGAAAAGGGTCTGTGGGTAAGTACTGAGCTTTGTTGCACTCCTTGCTAAAGCCCACAGGTTCATTTTCCAGAAACAGTTTCAACACAAGCTGCAGTGTGTGCGCTGAGTTTCATGGAAGCCGATGTCCCTCTCCTTCAGTTCAACCACCCCCCTCAATGTTTTCCACACAGCCTAAACCTTTGCCCAGGGAACCGCCACCAGTTCTCACCACCCTCCCTCCATGCATCCTTGAAATGTCCCCTTGCTCAGCCATCAGCAAGAGGAAGAAGATAGCAAAGGTCAGCTGCAGGCAGTGGTAGGGGCACTAGAAATATGTTACAGAATGCCGGACAGAGATGGAGGGAGAAGTTAGTTGGATGGGGGGAGTTAAAGTACCCTGGCTATTGTAAATGTAAGCAGCTCCAAGTTTTGATATGACTGTGGAGGTGCTGCAATAGCCATAGTCTCAGACATGGTCTGTAAGACCTTTTGTTCAGTTTCATCATAACTTTGCATGACTGCTGAACAAATAGTCAAAAGTCAAAGATTACCTGTAATCCACTTTTAAGAGAAGTGTTCAGTACATTAGAGACTGTTGTATTTATAAAAGGATCCCTATAAATAAAAAAGGGCATTTGGGAATTTTCTTTGGTGAAGATTTTGATACAGCTAAAATAGTAAAACTAAAATACTAAAGCTAAAATAATTTGTGCTCTAATTGTGATTTGTTTTTTGTAGAAATACCTGGCTTGGTATTAATGGTATAGTTATCAAATCAGATGCTGGGATTAAATTTTGTAGGCCCAAACCCTTTTAACCTCCAAGAAGTACTTATGACCTTGTTTTTCCTCCAAGCAGTAGGATATAGGATGGACTGTGTTTAGTTATAGTGCTAGGCTTCTTTCTTTTGGTTTTAATGTGTTTAATTTTAATATCTTGATTTTAACATTTTTATTGTACACAGATGTGGTTTATCCCTTGGTTGTGAACCACCCAGAGTTTGCTACAAGATGAATAGGTGTATAAATATTTTAAATAAAAAAATGGGGGATACTTGCATTCCAGTAGAATTTATGCATACTTCTCTGTGGCTAAGTTGTTATTGTGTATAATAAAATAATGCCCTGGTGGCACAGTGGTTAGAATGCAGTATTGCAGGCTAACTCTATTCACAGCCAGGAGTTTGATACTGACTGGCTCAAGGTTGACCCAGTCTTCCATCCTTCTGAATTCAGTAAAATGTGGACTCAGATTATTGGGGCAATATTCTGACATTTGTAAATCGTTCGGGGAGTGCTTTAAAGCAGTGGTTGCCAGCCGGTGGCCTGTAGACCGTTGATGGTTTGCGAGAAAATAATGTTCACAGAAAAAATCTGGACATTATTTGTAATTTTTTATATATAATTGTATGGTTACTGCTCCTGGGGATGGCAGAGACAACAAGGCACATGCCTGGAGCAAATTTGGCTAGACTGCAAAGCTCTGGGGCTCAGAATTTGCTCGCTTTTAACTACAGCTGACCTGCTCTGCTGCAAGCTTTTGGGAAGTGGGGCCCAAAAGGTGCAAATTCTGATCCCCAGAGCTTGCAGCCCAGCTGACTTTGATCCAGGTGTGATTTCTTCATGTGAAGTCACTTTCTTTCATGAGAAGTCACATTCTTTCCATGTGGACTGTTGAAAGGGAAGGAGCAACGCAAAGGCTGGGGATGGGGAGGCTCAGGGAGACCTAGCGCTCCATCCGCTCCTTTCTCTGCAGGTACTAATCACCACCATGTCTTATTTCCAAGCCCCGAAAAGCAGGTGGGAGGCAGTCTAGCCCTCCCCTGCTAGTTCTGACAATGAGGGGGTCGGCAAGTCTATTTTCTGATCTCTGACCGTTTCCATCCAGAGTTGTCAGATCTCCACCATGAAGGAGAGGGGAAAACAACAACAGCAACTAGCGGAATCCAGCATCCTTCAAAAGATGAAACATCACCATAGTCTGAAACAGATTAGGGATACAAATAAACAAAATCATTCACCTGCTCATACTAACCTTTCATCGTGGGAAGAATGGTTCCTTTGCAAAGAGAGAGAACTGCTTGCTGGTTTACAAGCCAAAGCTTTGGAAGAAATGAATCAGCAAATGAAGGAAACAAAGGAAAAACAAGAACAAGAAAGAAAAAAATGAATTGCTGAAGAGAAACACAAAGAGTGGTTCCAGAAAATGATGAAGAGGAAAGAAAAGAAAGACAATATAGGCTCAGGAAAGAAATGCAAATAAAAGAGTTTGAGGAAATACAGTCAAAGGTAAAAAGTAAAAGAAATGTATAAGGAATGACTGAAAAAAACACTGAAGATCTTTAAAAAAAAGAAGAAAAAAATTACAGGAGAAGAAAGAAAAATCAGAGAAGATGTTCAAAGAATGGCTGCATTATTCTTAAAAACAAACCCTGCCCAGCTTCTGCGGGCTATACCTATGTCAATGAGAAATTTGCAACATACCCAGGTGGAAATGCCTATCCAGCTCCAGCCTTTTACAACCCCAAACCTTGGAAACCAATCCCTGTGCCTCCTTCTAAGGAAAAGAAGTATGTTTCAGTGAAGAAAAATAAGAGACCTCTATCCAGTCACACTTATAGATCATCATCAATGCTTTTTCAGAAATCCAGGAGTAATATTTATCTTGGATCATTACATAGACTTCAGAAATAGCATAGACATTTAAGCACATAAGCCAAATAATCCATAAATTTACTTCAAACAAACAGGAACAAATATCACACTAAAAATGTGTAATACTTAAATAAGCTTCAATTATTTTGTATTAATTAACTTTAATAATTTTGTTCAATTAAACAACCTTTAAATATTTTGTTATGATTAAATAAACATTCATGATTTTGTTATTATTAAATAAGCATTTATGATTTTGTAATTAAACTTTTTAAATTTTGTTAAATAGGTGCCTTTTATATTAATAAAATGAATGTTCTCTGATCATTATTTTACAAATATATTTATCTTTTTTAAAAATTTATATTAGTGGTCCACAGGATTTAAAATTATGAATTTAGTGGTCCGGAAGGTTGGCAACCACTGCTTTAAAGCATTATAAGGTAGTATAGAAGTCTAAGTGCTATTGCCATTTATTTATATGATGCCAAATCCAAACTGACTTTTTGTATCATGCTGACTCCCAGGATATTGTAAGGTGTCCTTGGACCAGCCATTCATTATCAGCCCAACCCACCTTACATGGTTGTTGTGAGGAAAATAAGAGGAGTAAGAAGTATTAGATATATTTGCTGTCTTCAGTTGTTTATAAAAATAAACAATCTATTCTATAATTTTAAAATAAATTTATATTTAAAAATATAAATAAAAATGTAAAAATAATAAATAATACAAATCTAAAATAATATTTATTTTTCATTATCAGAACCTCTTAATCATTGTTTTCTGCTGTTTTATTGCATTTCAGAATAATTCTCAATAGTTCTCATTCATAGTTAACGTTAAAGGAAATTCAAGCATAGACATACCCTCACATGCATGAAAACTGATCTCACTTTATTAAGTGGCTACATCCAGGAACAAGAACGCTTTGAGACTGGCAGGAGGAAAAGTGCGGGAAGCAGGAAAGCTAAAGTAACTAATCAAAGACTGACAGTTCAGTGGACATGATGACTTGTTTGTCAGTTGAATGAAGAAAGTTTAAAAGGGAGAAGAAATTATATGGAATGAAGCAGCTAGCAAATCATAATTCACACTGTATATATTGAAAATATGTCATGTGCATTAAGAAAACGTACAATTACAAGTGCCAATGTCACATCACAGCATCAACAGTTTCTACATCTTATCTGTGAGAGCATAACATTATTTGTCATACATAGTCTTCAGCCAATCTTTATTCCCTCCTCCACCCAAAATGGCTGCAAATTTGCCATTAGCAATGATATTCAAGTGAAAGCCCGTTTGATGTAGTGGCCATTCATTCATCAGGTTAAAAACGAGGATACTTTGAGTTCTAGTCCTCCTGCTTTAGCCCTGAAGCCAGTTGGATGACCATGGGACAGTCGCTTTCTCTCATCTCTAGGAAGAAGGCACTGGCAGAAACTACTTCCCAAATTCTTGCCAAGGAAACTGAAGGAATTAGTTCCAGGTAGCAGTTGAGAGTCAACACTGTCTCAAGGATACCTCCCACCAAGCAATACTCAAATAGCAGATAGGAAAATGGTACTACATCATTGGAAGTTACCATTAAAATATTGGACAATCATTTGTCTGGAATGATATGATGGACGTTATATTGGGCAGAGGGTAGAGCTAGGTCTCTTCCAACCTTATTATTCTATTGTATGAATTTGGTCTGCACACAGAATAAAACAATCTCATTTTACAGATTAATAACACATCTGAAGCATGCCTTTTTAATTCAGGCATGGATGATGCAAGAAATGTGTGTCATATCCTTCTTAAGTTTTATAGGAAAATACTGAGATTTCTGAAGTATTTTATATTGGAAAGAAGGGCCTGGAACAGCTGGATATCGAGTTTCTGGGGCAGTTAATATGAATACAGTTGTACCTAAGTACTCATCATTGATTGAATCCAGGAGGTGCAATAAGTACCAAAAACAATGAGTACCAATGTTTTTTCCCCATAATGTAGTGAGTACCAAACAAATGATGAGTATCGGGACAAAAAATTTGCATCAAAATACATTGAGTATCAAATGTAATGAATTTCAAAACAGTTGAGTACTAGTGTACCCCTGTATACACTGTACCCTTTGACCCTTTAATGAAACTTGTATGCCAGATGACTTGTGCAAAATTTCAGGCAAAGAATCTTCATGTAATCAGAGGTACATACCCCAAGAGTGTGCTTTGGTATTGAAAAGAGATAACTGGGATTGTACTTTGTAATGAGGCATTGTGCGAATAGAATTGTGAATGAGATTTGCAAGCATGCCTTAGAAGATGATATATTGATAAATATTTTAAATATTTTAAATATTTATTTATTATTTATAACCTGCCTATTATTTTTACAAATAACTCAAGGCATACCTAACATACTTTCCATTTCCTATTTTCCCAAAAACAACAACCCTGTGAGGTGGGTTGGGCTGAGAGAGAATGACTAGTCCAAGTCACTCAGGTGGCTTTCATGCCTAAAATGGGACTAGAACTTAATTTCCTTTTAAAGAAATAATTAACAGAAGATGGCTTGAGCAAAGAGGTAGTGAATATGGTTTCTTTCCCTTAAACTGGTGTTCCTCCAAGTGTCAATGTGCAGATTATATCAATATATACAGATAGTCTCTGTGTACATCCATTAATTCAGCCTCCATTCAATGTTACAATGGCACTGAATGACGGTATGTCTTGTACTTAGAGTTCCAGCTGTTGCAGCATCCCCATGATCAGAAGATTGCTGTTTCCAACATTCATGCCAGCAAGAAATCAGAATTTGCAGTCATGTGAGGTCATCACTTAAAAATGCAAACAGTACTGTTGGATTTACCATGGCTAATCAACAATCATGTGATGTTGTGCTTTGACCATGTCACTTAACAACAGCAGTTATGGTCCCAATGGCCATGATAACCTGTACTTATTTTTTGAAACCAGTTTAGTGTGATTAAAGACAACAGATTAGAAGCCGGGAAAGCAGAAGTTCTAGTCACACCTTAGCAAAGGCAGCTGGGAGACCTTGGGCCAGTCGCTCTTCCTTAGCCCTAAGAAAGCAGGTAATGGCAAACCACTTCTGGAAGAAAACTTCCGCAACTAATCCAGACAGTCATCAAGAATTGAAAGGCACATAACAAGTTATTTTTTTAAAATATGATATTTAGTATAAACCTCTAAATGCTCCTATTAAATAGTGAATAGCATTTTGACATAGTTTTCTCAACTCAGAAATTATTTGTCTTAAATATACCAGGGACAAAAGTTTCAGTTTAAGCCTAGATTTTCACAAGTACAGTTATGGTAAATCTTTGGATTACAATGATAATTGGGACCATGATTGCCATCAGTAGGCAATGCAGTCATAAAGCACAGCATTACATGACTGCATCACTTAGTAACAGCAATCCCAGTTGCCATCAAACCTGCAGGTACATGGGACACCAAGTAGAAAGAGGCAGAAGTTTTAGGTAAGAAGTACCATAGGGGTAGGAGGAGCATAAATTGCAGAGGCTGGAGGGAGCTGCATATGAGCAAGCAATGCCGTGGGCAGGAGAAAAAGCAGGATTACATTTTCTGCCCCCTTCCACATTGAGTTTGCTTTGCTTGTGGGAAAGCTGGCGGAGAAGGTGGGCATGTGACTGCAGCTCCCTGCAATGTTGTAATTACAAATCGGGTGCATTCGCCCCTGCTTTGCAATCCATGTTCACAGGTGGTTCTACATTAGCTAGAAGTTTGAGGACCAGCCATATGTCCATTTTTTTCAGCGCTGCCATAACTAAGCAGTCGATGAAAAAATGATAAACTGAAAACTACCTGTAATTTTGATCCTATTTTTATATCTATATATGTTAATAGCCTTAATTATACTGAACTACTATAATGATTACCTAAATGTTACAGTATGTTCTTTAATGTCCCCAGTATTTCTGATTTTACCGACTTATATTTCTTATTTAAAATGCAGTTGTAACTGAACTTAATAAGATTGCCTTATACGATTATGTTCAGTAACTATTCTGGAATGAGTACTGATATTAAGGGTTGAATGGGTCAAAGGATTCTGAAGAGACTTGATGATCAAGTCAAAGATCTATTGTGTTTGAGAAACTTGGAAAATTGGTCAAATAAGGATGATTGAAGATGGCCAAATTTGTTTCAGTCTTCAAAAGGGGAAAGGAGTTCTTGTGGAAACACAAATAAGTTTCCCTGACATCAATACCAAAGAATATTCTAGGCAGATCAAAAGCAAGTTAAAACTTTTAAAAAAGTTTTTGCAAGTCAACATGGATTTCATAGCAGTAAACTGTGTCAGACTAATTATATTTCATTCATGCCTACCCACTCTCAGTAATTTTCTTGAATTGTGAGAGGACTGTGAATATATCATATTAAATTCAGCAAAGCTTTTGATAAAAACACCCAAAGATCTCTTGATTAACAAGCTAGTTATCTATGGGCTAAGTGTTATGTCTTTAGGTGGTAAGACTACTCAATATTTCAGTTTAATTCATACGAAATTTAGGGCCATGGTGAAAAGATAATATAGTACCTGTGCTTTACTTATCGTGCTTCCCCAAAAATAAGACGCTGTCTTATATTAATTTTTGCTTCCAAAGATGCGCTAGGTCTTATTTTCAGGGGATGTCTTATTTTTCCACTGAGGCTGCCCAGAATCAGAAATCCGAGATGTCGCACTTCCTGTCTGCTCTGGCTACACTGAAAGGGAGGCCTTATTATCGGGGAGGTCTTAGTTTGGGGGGATGCCTTATATTTCAGCAAGAGGCAAAATTGTAAGTAGGTCTTATTTTCGGAGGATGTCTTACTTTCGGGGAAACAGGGTATTAAAGCAGAATTTCTGCTGGAACAAATTATTTTGAAACAAACTTGCAGTTTGGCAGAAGAAATCCTTCTGTAATTAAAGGTAATAGTGAGCTCACTCACTGGATGTGTTCATTTGGGGTCTGAATGATATCTGTCAAGGATGCTTTAACTTGGATTCCTGTACTGAGAAGCTAAGATTGCAGAATATTTTCTCACCAGATGTGAAGCCAGGATTCAACTATTTTCTCGGTAGTCCCTATATATAACCTTTGCTACCTCATTTGCTTCCATAAAATATAGGATGCACTTACAGGCTGCATTTGCACGACCTCATTAAGCTAGTTAACTGTTGAGCTAATGTGTCATCTGGTTTGAATGAAATGATAATATAAAGTGCCATAAGCATAGTATTTAACTAAGATATCACAAGTTAACACCTGAGTCAACTTTTAGTACTAGACCCAAACATGGTAAACCAGAGTGGCTATAAAATTAGGCTTCCTCAACCATAGTGCCATTTTTACCCAATTTTGTTTTGATTTCTATTGTTGTTTAGTGAAATAAGGTCAAAAGGGAAGTTGGCTAATAACCTTCCCTCTTTTCCATCAACAGATGTTTTGACCCAATCAAGTTGTGATAGTTTTTCTTTTTTTCTTTCTTTCTTTATTCGTTACTCTCTTCAACTGGTATGAATATATGGTAAACTAGATTGCCCATATATAATCACGTACCAAACATGTCACATATTACATCCTTTAGCAACAGCAGTCTTGGCACCCCTCATTGCTTTAGCAAATTGCACCAGTCTTTAGGCAAGAACCCACTGTAATTCAAACCAATCCAGACTTGATCCCTCCCATCCCCCAGCTTTTGACTATAGCTCTTGACTATATTAGTATTCTGTAGTATTTCCAATTAGGGGTAATATGGAGGAATTTAGGAAGAGAAAAGTTAGAGGTGTCTTTGTTACCGGATAGTATTAACTGAAAGGTAAGACCTTAGGAAAGATATTGTTTGACTGAGGCTCAAGTCATAAAAACCCTGAGAGAACTGGACCCAGTAAGGCAAAATTAACAGGATTTTAAGAGCTTTACATTTTTAGTGCTGCTTGAAGATTCTCCTTCCCTTCTCTCCCTTTTCCCCCTTCTGAAGTTTTATTTTTGCCTCAGTTCTCTCACACTCTATCTCTTTGTGTATTTCCTTGGGTTAAGGGTTGAGAGCTTTGGTGTGCACATCTCGGCATCATGTAACCTGACATATCTAAACTATTCTCTCAGATCTGTGCTTCTTCATTGACTTCTATTAAAAGAAAGAAATGTGTTAGATTAATCCAGTGACCTCTTTTTTGATGCAGTTGAAAGTTTTCAAGTAGTTTTATTTATTTATTTATTTATTAAAACTTCTATACCGCCCTTCTCCCCGAAGGGACCCAGGGCGGTGTACAGCCAT
>JANHFO010062265.1:0-10256 GCA_032468095.1 Pareas carinatus
AAGTTTCAGAAGAAGGTACTTGCCAGAAATTCTGTTCCTGCTCCGTCTGTTCCAGCAAACTTTAGTTTAAAAGATCTCAAATTGTCCCAGATGCAGAGATTCTGCCAGATCTCCCTGGGGAGCTCTCACCCTTTCTGCCCCAAAATTAAATTCAGGAGCCCTAGGGGAGCTCTACCTGGATCTAGCTGCTCACCTTTCCCTCTTCTCCCTGTGGAAAGGCTTCCAGCCACTCAACAGCCGATTTTCGGCTGTCAAAGCGGCTAATGCGATCAGGGGGCTGGCAGACCCGAAGAATCCGCCCTGCAGCGTCTGCAGAGCCACCGGAAGTCGACTTGCATTGTTGTTGATGGAGCAGTTTGAAATGATTTAACTGTATATCACTACAGCCAGGATCACTTATAGCAACCTGGTATTTTGTCAAAACAACAAAAAACATTTTAATGTCACGTTTAAAATTTTCCCTGCTATACCCCTTCTCTCTCTTTCTCTTTTTGCTGTTGTAGTTTTGTATTTTAACTTTTTTATTTTTTTCAAACTTACTAAAATTACTTTTGTAAAAAAAAAAGGACAAAAACATTCCTGCATGGAGTGAAGAACACAAGGGGAAGAGTTTGGATTGCACTATTGCAATACACATTTTGTCATTTGTGCCTCTTCCCCCCCCCCTGCAAGAATGCCAATGGCTGCTGCCTGTAAAGCAGTCCCCCCACCATCTTGACTAACTATGGAAAACCAGGGTATGGATCTTACATGGTGGTCATATATGCATTTGAAGAATAGGTATGATAAAGATGCAAACAGAGAATTTGAGAAAGGTTTGAAAGAATTTGATGACCTGTTGCAGACCAATGATGAGAAACTGATAAAGTAAATGTTTAACCTTTTATTCTTTAGAAGAATGTAGGATGAGCAAGTAAAGGAAACAATGATTACATGGGCTAAACATTTTGGCTATTCTATTGATATCGACAGATGATATAGTTTATGAGAAAATAATTTGAGAATAATGAAAGCAGTAACCTACAAACAAAATGTATATAAAATGTTTTACAGATGGCATATGACACCATTAAAATTGTCTAAAATGTGTGAAATGTCAGATAGATGTTGGAAGTGCAAAACTGAACAAGGTACATATTACCATATGTGGTAGATGTGTACATATGCAGATAAATACTGGAAAAAGATAGATAAATGGTTACAAGAGATGACTAAGATGCAAATAAATCTTAAACCTGAAATGCTTTTGTTAGGTATTGTACCAGAAGATTTTAATAAGCATTACTTATATTTGGTTGTACATGTACTAACAGCAGCTAGAATTGTTTTTGCACAAAATTGGAAGAATGAAGAAGTGATACAGCATGAAGAGATAATTAGAAAAATTCTGGAATGTGCAGAAATGGATAGGCTGACATTAGTGCTGAAAGAAAAAGAAGACACAGTACACTTCAAGACTTGAAATTATTTTTATAAATGGCTAGACAAGAGATGGAAGGAGTAAGTGTGGAATTGTATTAGTAAATATGATAAATATTTTAGATAGAAATAACTTTGAAATGTATTTCCAGGTGACTGTTTCTTTACCGATTCATAGAATTGTGTTGTATTTTTATTCTAGTGTTTGTTGTTTGTTGTTTGTGTTTGTTCATGTTGAAAAATAAAAAAAATATTTACAAGAAAAAGCAGTGGCCCCAACCTTTTGAGGACCAGGAATCAGTGCTGGTCCATGGACCAGGGATCATGAGGGCCCCTGCCTTAAAGTACTCCAGAAGTCACAACTTTTGGGTCACAACATCATTGCATGCATGTTAACAGGTTGCAATCATTGCTGTTGCTCATGATGTTCAATAAATATTAATAAATCCGAACAAAAAAAGGTTTTAGTTTATTATCCTTTTCAATCTGACTTTTATTCCTTAGCCTTTATTTCTTGCACCTGAACCCAGATTCGATCTTCAACATCCTTTTTCACCAGTATTTTTCACCAGTAGAGCAACCTAAATAGGATTTAGACAATTCCTAAAAATGTCAAAGAAAAGTGTAATGTATTAAGCTTAATGCATTTTCTGCTTAGTTACTTAAAGCCTGAGCAGGCCCAGATTGCCTGTCTCCAGGGATCCTTAGCACAGGAAATGTCAATTGCCCATTGGCTGCCACCTAATGGCCATTTTGTATCTAAGCCTGTTGCGCAACAGTCTTGCTGCTTCTGTTGTGATACTGCTTGCTGACCAGTATGTGTTCGTGTTGTCTGCAATAGACCTGTTCGTGTTTACACAACCTGCCTCTTCAATGCCTACTGAATGAAGAACACAACAACAAGATTGCACAACAATCCTGAAAACAAGCCTTAAGGTAGTAGTCAGGTCACTGGTTTATCTAATTTAGAGGCAGGAAATACCAGATTGCCTGTCCTTCCTGAATAATTTGATTTTTTTTCTTTATTAACATTCTATTTAATAAAAATGACTAATAATAAATGGAAATCTGGTGTGCTGCAAAGAAATGCTCCAATTACCAAGAATCTGTTTATTTCTACAAAGGACACCTTTGTGGTTCAAATAGGTATTATGGTGCCTCCATAATAAATTTCTTTTACTCCTCTCCCTTTCCTCCCATTCACGTGTACATCTTGTACTCACAACTTCAAAGCCTTTTATCTTTCCTGGCTGTTCTGGATTTTGTTTCTTGACTCTTTTCTCTTTGGACCAGATCCATTCTTTTTCAGAGGCCCCAAATTTTAATTATTATTATTATTATTTATTAGATTTATATACTGCCCTGCTCCCGAAGAACTCAGGGCGGTGTACAGCCATTAAAAGTATACATAAATATAAATAAATTTTTAAAATTAATTAGAACGAATTAAATTAGGGGCTGAAATTAAAATACTTGGATTCAAATAAAACCCTATTACTTTTAAAAAAATCACCCTGAGGGGACATATAGGAAATCAGGATAGGCCAGCCTGGATAAAGAGTTGAGTCTTTAGGGCGCATCGAAAGATCCGGAGATCAAAGATGATACGGGCCAGTACGCTCGCACAGAGAGGGCCTCATCAGGGTGTCGTCGGCCAAACAATGTCGGCTGCAGCTCCAGCCCTGTGGAACGAACTTCCCCCGGAAATCCGGACCATCACGGATCTCCTGTTCTTCCGTCTGGCTCTAAAGATCTTTTTATTCTCCCAAGTCGGGCTGTCCTGACTCCCCTTCTACATTTTATATTTTGTATTTTAATTTGGTTTTAAATTTTAAATTTTTATATGAACATTTTTAGCCAGGCTAGTTTAATTCTTTTAATGGGTTTTAATCATTGTATGTTGGTGTTTTTATTTCTGGCTGTACACCACCCTGAGTCCCTCGGGAGAGGGGCGGTATATAAATGTAAATAATAAATAAATAAATAAATAAATAAATAAACACACAGACGGTCTAATGGCATCATTAGGGTGGCCTGGGGTGGAGATGTATAGGTGGATATCATCAGCATACTGATGGAACTCCACCCCAAAGCCACGGATGATCTCACCCAGCGGCTTCACATAAATTTGAACAGGAGTGGCGATAGGTCAGACCTCTGGGCACCCTACAAGTGAGGTGCCACGGTGTCAACCTCTGACCCCTGCCAACACTCTCTGTGACCGATCAGAGAGATAGGAGAACCACCGCAAAATGGTGCCTCCCACTCCCAACCCCCTCAGCTGGTGCAGCACGATACTATGGTCGATGGTATGAAAAGCCACTGAGAGGTCTAATAGGACCAGGTTAGAGGAACATCCCCTATCCCAGGCCCTCCAGACATACTGCATCCAGACCACACCCCTGCAGGGCACCTCAGACTTTCAGTACCCCGCTAGAGGGACCGGGACCAGACAGCGCCCTCCTGGGTGTCCTAGGTGGGCAGCGCAGGAAAGTCCAGGGGCGCTTATTGGCTAAAAGCGACCTGGCCTGACCAATAGGGGCACCGTGTGGGAGCGTAATGGACGGTGATTGGGCTGTCCTGGAGAGATCGGGAAAGCTCAAAGGGTTTTAACCATGTGCTGAATATTATGCGAGGTCTTCGGTTTGCACACGGTAGAGTTATCTGTAACTTGGCTTTGGCTTTTCATACCCCTCACACACCCCCAGTAAACAACAAATTATGTTTTAAGAGAGCATTGCTAACAGTGGGAAAATGGATTACCTAGACTGTTGAAGAAATTTTCAATAAAGGCTTTAACTTGGATGAGTATAATATTGCAAGAATAATTCTTTATTTAGCTTTCTGTTCTATTGTTTGTTGTACATTGATCTACAATCAGGTTTTCAATAGGTAGTACAAATGATGTAGCTAATGGATCAATATTTCAAAAGACTAGTTATAAAATAATAAATATGTTCAAATGGAGTTGAATAGTAAATCTTAAGAGATTTGCACACAGAGAAAAGCTTGGGTGTGTTTGTTGGTGTGTCTACTTGTCTCCTGAAGAGTAGCCTGCCCCTTCCTTCCTTCAGTCTTCTATCTGGTTGCGGTTGTTTCCATGGGGAAATAGTTATTCTGTTACCACCCATTCTTGATTAGAAAGATGTCTCCACCCACCTGGAATCGGGATGGAGAACAGAAAATTGCCCTTCCTCAGAAATAATTTTTGAAATATAGCTCTAACTTATCTCTTTTCCACTGATTTTCTAAGTTCATAGTCTTAAAGTTCAATTGCTATCTTGCAAACCCAACAATTGAATAATCAAGAGAAAAAGATCTTTATTTTAATGAGTATAATAAACTAGAGTTTTGATGGATGCAATATTTTAACTACAACTTAGACGAGGTTGAAATCTGCATACCAAAACTACTACTCAGCAACCTGCAAACAGTCGGAGAAAACAAACAAGATGATTGCAGCAGATGTAAAACTATTGTAAATTGAGCAAGCAGAACTTAAAAGAAATAAATAATTCCTTGCGTGGCTTATTAAATGTACCTTGCCAGCTTTACCTTATTGTTTCTAGTTGCCTCAAAGTTTTTTAGATAAATTATTAGGCCCTGTCACACGAAATCTGTTTTCCAGAATCCTTGTTTCTCACGGGGAGTTCCAACTAAAATTCATTGAGAACAAAGGTACTCCTAACTTCTCTCCTTCTCAAACTGTTCCACTTCTTTGATTAATTTTTAATTTTTTTAAATAAACGTAATTATTTTTGAATTTTAAAACAACATTTGCATACATACAATATTTACAAATGACATTTACATGCATACCCATTCCCCCCTCCCCTCCCTTCATTTGTTGACTTTTAACCTCCAATCCGTCTTTAAGTCTTTTGTATACATTTTATAACATTGTATACATTGTATAACATTTATTAACCATTTTTAAACACGTTCTTTGTCAATTTGACTTCAATTCCGTTAATCATCGACTTTTTACATTGTTCGTTTCAATCAAGACTCTTTGTCTCTTATAAACAGCTGCGTGATTTGGATCTTATGAAACCAACGTTGACATGTTTTCCATTTACTTTTGACTTTTTTTTATAATAGTTATAAAATTTATAAAGTATACCTTCTTTCTTTCTAGTCTTTACTTCTTTCCTCTTTAACCATTCTTCATTCCTTTATTCTTTCTTTTACTTCCTTCTATTTCGTCCTTCTTTTCCTTTCTCATTAATGGACTTCTTGCTTTCTGATTTCACTTACTTATTTTTACTATTCCTGTATATTATTTATCTGTCTTTCTTATCCTGTCTTCCATACTTCCTTTCTTCTTCTCCTTTTCCTAACCTTTCCTATTCTTCTTCCTTAACCTTCCTTAAAAACCTCTTCCTCTATTCCACTCTTATTGGTTAATCTTTTCTTAGTCGCCTGGTTTTATCTTTGTCCTTCTTTCCATCAAATTTGTGGCTCCTTTTCCGTTTCTTATATCTAACTTTCTTGCCACCTTCACTTCTTTCTATATCTACCCTCCTTATTCCTCTCATTCTTTGGTGACTTTTCACTAAGTGAGCTTAGTTTCTTTCTGGTTGATTATTTTTTATTTACAATATATTTTTTAAAGTTTATCAAATTATAAATACAAATGAAAATAGAAGAGAAAGGGGGAAGTGGAAAAGGGAGAGAGAGAAGCATAGGATAAAAGGGGGAAAGTAAGAAAAGCATTAACTTTCGAATCTTTTCAGCACAGTGGAATAAAAATAATAAGATAATAACTTCTCTGATTCTTACTGGAGGACAGATTAGCAACTTTGAAGAAACCTCAGCTAGCCAGCAGGCTGCTTAAAATTAAAAGATCCTTGTTAGCTTTCAATTCTCCTTAATCCACTACACTAGCCCTCTTGAAAATTATTCATTTAGACTTTATTCGCAGCATAACTTCGACAATATCAGAATCTGGTTGAATAAATTTAGTCACCTGGTACTAGTCTGGAATATTGTAGTTGAGGACCCTCAAACTCAATTCATTCTGATATTTAAACAATATCAGAAGTCCTCTGATGATGCTCCCTGGCCTTTCTCCTGTTCTGTGCTCTAAATTAAATGCCCCGAGCTCAAAATGAAAGATTAAATTCAAGATTCTAATGAACGACTCTATGGTGTTAAAGGGAGGGAATCAGAGTGATGAAAGAAAGGGCACTGAATGACAAAAAGTAATAGAATGAATAAATGAATGTGCAGAAGAGAATGAGCACTCCTAAAAGAGTTTTGGAATACATAACTGAATATGTTTCCAAGGCATTTGATTTTAGACCTATAAGAGTACTGCTCCCAAAATATCTGTATTTTTAGAAATAGTAAACATATAAACATATCCAAAATAAAAAGTTCAACCTGGTGATTTGGAAGAAAAAGGATCAAATCTTGCTATGATATTTAGAGGTGAGAAAGGTGAGTCCAATAATTGAATTGTAATATTGGAAAAGCCGAAAGCTGCCTGATTACTGATTGCAACAATATTATCAAACAACTGTCTATTCATTCTTACATATTTGTTTTTGCTTGCACAATAGGAAAAAAGCTATATTCAAATAATGTTCTGAGCAATTTCTCTAAATCTTAGTGATTCACAGTATTTAAACCTAGTTTCAATCAAGTTTATATTATTAGTCCTATAGGAACATAGAAAATTCTAAGGGTTCTGTGGACATTTTTTTAAAAAAATCTTACTTGGATGCATGTCTAAGACATCCAATACAGGAAAACCTAATAGACTAAAGCAGATTTTGACAATTTTAATATGTGTGGCATTTACCTGGGAATCTGACACAAAGTTGCCAAGGTTGACAAACCTGGGTTAGAGTGCCCAGGACTCTGTAAGACAAACCACGAAATACCTTGCCCAGCCCCGTGAATCTTAGCAGTATGATCTCTCTCTTCCCCCCCTTCTATGAATTTTTTGTTTGTGGGAAAGGGAGATCCTAGTGACAATCTCATCTTCTTTCTCTTCTTTGTAAATCTTTGACAAAAGAGTGGGGAAGATATTAATGCCATTTAGAGCGGCAGCTGCCACGTTAAGACTTTAGTGATATATATATATGAGAATAACTGGATTGCTTTGGGAAGAAAAAAATGAAGCTTCCAAGGAGCATTCAGCATGGTCAGACCCTACGTAGGTTATTTTTCTTCCTTTTTCCTCTCCATCAAGTCCTTCATTATTTATGGAATCTCCTTGTTTGGATGCCCTATTCTCCCCCCCCCCGGTTTATCCTGTGATTTCTCAGTGATCTGCAATGGAGAAGCTGATCATTCTTCTTGGATAGGTCAATTGAATGGCCATAGATATTTTGAAATTAGGTTGAGGGTTGTCCCAAAGGTGCTTTTCAAAAGGCAATTGGACTTTCTTTGTTTTTTCCTTGAAAACATTTCATTTCTCATCCAAGAAGCTTCTTCAGTTTTGAGGGTTGCAAGTTGTCCAAAAATGCTATTACATGAAGCTTACGTGGAAGCGTACTGAATATAGATTAATTCTTAGGAGATGTGTATAAAATTAAAAGTATTTTTAATATAATTTAAAACTGGTCAGCAATTTTGTCCCAACATTTTTTTGATCCTTAGAATATATCATTTTAAACCCAGTTTCATGTCTTTTGATGATATTCTTATTGTGTTTTGTTCATTCAGTCAACCACTGAAATTTGCCTGGAAGATAAGAGATATTACGAAATAGATCCTGATTGTAATAGTCACTGATTTTTACCTCAGATTAATGGAGCTTTATTTATACATAAAATCAAAGGGAAAAAAGTTCATGTTTTATTTATTACAGATACTTCTATACCACTTGAATTGCTTGAATCATACAAGACCATCGCATACATTACAATATTATGAATACAAAAATAATAAAATACATGGATACGTGTATATATATATATATATATGAGTACACGGGGAAAAACCCGAACATGTTCAAACCTACATATATGAGTACAATATATACAATGTATAAATTTATGTACAGCATAAATTAAAATGCAAAATACACAATTAAAAATCAAATACTGTATCATGTAACATTTATTGCTAGCACCCATCACTTCTTGCAGGTGCATCTGTTGAACTTAGGGTTGAAATGATCTCTTAGAAAGCCAGATCTTAGCTGCCTTTCTGAAGTTCAAAAGTGAGAGTACAGGTCTTATTTCATATTTGTTCCTGTACTTGCTCTGACTGTAACTTGTTGAACATGAGAACTTTCAGGGTATCATAGGCATTATGGATATTATATATGGAGTGAGTGGTCTCACAAATAATAGGCAGTGCTCACGAACCTTTTGGGCACCAGGAACTGGTTCCATGGAAAAAGGATTTTCTGCAGATCGGATGGGGTGTGGCTTTGCATGCTGCCTACATTCCACGTATGGGCTTGATTTGTTTTCACAGCCCGGTTGCTGACATGCCACAGCCTGGTGCTAGTCCAGGGACTGGGGTCGGGGACCCCTGATGTAGGGTTTTCTTAGGTTACTGTACAACTGGTTTCTTGCACTGCATCTGCAAACAAGATGGCTAATCAATCTGAGATTTTGGTCTAATGTGACAATTTTGTTTTTTCCTCAATAGCTTCTGGGCAGCTGCATTATACGCTGATTGAATTTTCTAGATGGTATTCAAAGGGAGTCCCCTAAAAGTCAGAAGTTGTCCATATATGAAGTGATGAAAGAATGAATGACTGTTACTACCACATTCTATTCCAGGAAAGACTACAGAAGCTGCAGAAGCTGAAGCTAAGCCAAGACTCACCTGTGTGTGACTCCCACCCATTCTTTTAGTAAATCAGACACATGAAGCCCAAGTGAGGAAGCATCAGCCATTAGTACAATCAAGTATTCTGTTGTATACCTTTTCATTCTAGAGCAGAAATGTACAACAGCATTATTCACTTTGTACTGGAATTCTCTGAGTCGAAGAATGAGAATGATTGTTTGTCAAGCATTGCAGGATAGATGCTTGCTTGCATCTCATTATTGGCTTAGCCAATTCTCTTTTAAATCAAAAAAGAGATGGAAAGGTAATCATAGTCATCAGAAGCCCTTGCTTAAAATGCTTACTGATAAGAGGCGCTGAAATGCACAAATTTCTGTTTTCCCTGATTATGTAATTTAATTTCTTTCTCCTTATAATAACTTGAATGATAAGTCTAAGTAAAAATCTAAATTTTCTTGGTTCCCTTTAAGGTGCATGACCTGCATATTAATGACATCATACTCCAAACTGTCATATGACTTCTAGCAACTTTAGAAGAATTGTTGAACAAATACAGAGTTAAAATTAAACTGCTGAGGGCTCCCTCCCCTCCCTGCACAAATAGAATGGAACTGTTTACTCAGGGTGGAGTAGAATTGTTTTGAAATACATCTACTTCCAATCCTCCTTGGCAAAGATGACTAAAGGCCACCAAGAGATCCAGCAGGAGAAAAAGAGTCATGCTCTCCTACTCAAATCACACCTTAGGGATAAAGAAGTATTGTTCCTATCTCATTTGGGAACTAAACTCTGACTGAAAAGAATCCAGACAATCTGTTTTCAGCTTCAAAATAATTTTCTCTAGAAAGGGGAGGTTGAATGCTGGGCATTAGTTGACCAGTTTAGGGGGATTCAAGTCTGACTTCATGAATGGGAGCAGCATCTAGGCCTTTTTCATGGCAAAAGGTTATTGTGCTTGTAAAAAAGCACAATATTCAGCTTGTAAAAAAGAACCAGCTTGTCTTTTTGACATAATCACTCAACTATAAATAAATTAGAATTAGAATTAGAATTAGAATTAGAATTAGAATTAGAATTAGAAT